>JAUDYJ010000003.1:117257590-117365090 GCA_030761175.1 Masticophis lateralis
TAAATGCTCTGTCTTTGCGCAATGTTTAAATGTTGGATTTTTTAAATAAAAAAACCTGAAATTCATTTTACAGTTTACATGAAAATGTTTAATTATGCTAACATAATGAATGGGCTGGCAAATTAGCAATGCTATGGTGTATGAGTCTGCAAGAGATTATTTAGGTATATATTTAATTTTTTATGGAACAAGGGGAAACAGTCTCATGTCCTATGAATTAATAAGGCTGCTGTATCTAATTTCACAGGGAGCAGCAACTGTCTATCTTTCCTGTGCTCAAAACCTAAGTAGTATCAAATGGCTAATAATTGGATGGGAGATCTACATATAATACCATGCCTAGATTGGGAAAAAAAATCTCAGAAAATCTCCCACTGTTTTGGTGTTGTTTACAACAAAACTGCATAGATACGAAATATGCATACTGCATAGTGTGAAATAAGTAGAAATCGAACTAAATTTGAAGACTTGCTATACCTGAACTAAAAAAAAATTGAAGTATCAGCAGCTGGTTGCAAAGAGGTCCATCTAGAAAGCTGCTACATATTTGAATTTCTAGATATGTTCGTCCTATTTCAGTGGAATTTCTTATTGACAAGTTTGAAATTTAAGCAAGCAGAATCAACAACTTCCATCCTCTGTCTTTAAAATTACAGAACTCTTAGCAGTGCATTGATCAAGTGCCATGCCAGCTGCTTCTCTGACTGAACACAATGCTTTGAAAATAGTTTGTCCCAATATATCTAGTCAACAAACAAAAGCATGCATTCACATATGAGGGGTGTGCATCAGAGCAGATGTTCAATGTATCTGTCTAAAAATATAGATATTTAAATCTTGAAAGTGTCAGATTAGATCAAGAAATTATTTGTGCATTGCTTTAATTTATGTTGCCTCTGGCCTGAGAGTAAGCTCTCTTAAATACCTCTGATTATTAGCTTAATTAAAAATACAGCCTTGAAATTCTTATTCTCCACCCTCGCCTTCCCACGTTTGATTGTTTTACATGGTAAGTCCTTTTAATGTTAAAAAGAGTAACCACAGTGGAACTGACCTTTACTTTTTCTGTAATTCTTTTATCTTATCAACATTCCTTTGGGTAGGAACTGGCTTCTTGGTGTGTACCTGCTCTGTGAAATTAAACTCTCTGATTTATAATTGGGGATGCTTGTTTGCATTTAAAGCTAAAAATCCATGGTGAGCTCCCACATGCTCCTGGAATGATGAAAGCCAATTTTAAAACAAAACAAAGCCAACATTATGAAGTGTGCTTCAAAGTACTGAACATCTGAACTTTCTTTGTTCGTTACTGTGCCAGTTTAAAGGTAGTAGATGATATATAATAGTGACACCTCCTCAAACAAAACAAAACAAAACAAAACAAAACAAAACAAAACAAAACAAAACAAAACAAAACAAAACAAAACAAAACAAAACAAAACAAAACACCCTGATCACATTTCATGAGGACTATGTGGCTTAATATTTTGCACATAGTGGCAGTGAAAGCTGCAAAGTTCAGTTGCACAAATGGTCTGCCTTTGACCCACGCTGCAGATACCCTTTTAAAACAGGGAGTAATAATAATCAACCCATCCATTTAAATGAATGTTTTAATGAATTTAATATTTTAACATTAAAAATTTCATTCATTCATTCATTAACAATCCATCTTTGCTAGAGTTGAGTTGCAACTCATTTCTCTCCATCCAGATCATTATAGCTTCTGGGCACTGAGCCAGTTCCTGAACATCATCACTTGCCCTGCATGGGGTAGAGATGCATAATTAGGGATCAACAGCATATTGATACTAAACCTCATGCTGGCAGATGACCTCTCCCAGTGGCTTCAATAGATGCTAAATAGGAGGGTAGAGAGAACTGAGACCTAATGCATCCCACATAATAGAGGCCTAGGGTGGATTTCTCCTCCCCAATTAAGCATTGACTGGAACTAACTGTGGAGAAAGGAGTTTAATTATTGCAAAACATTGCCTCCAACTCTCGATCCCAGGAGCCTGTCAGCCTGTCCAGCAAGATACCATGGTCAATGATGTCAAAAGCCACTGATGGATCCAGGAGAGCCAAGATGGACACTCCACCCCATTCTTCCATAGGTAATCCACAAGGGTGACTAATGCTGTCTGGGTACTGTGGCCCAGTTCAAATCCTGACTGAAAAGGGTCCAGATAATCCATAACATCACAAATATGGCTTTAGTTTAAGTTATGTAATATTTTGCAATTGTTTCTGATTTTTCCATTTTTATATGATGAATATTATAAATGAACAAATTTATCAGTGTTCTTCCTTACATGCTTAAATTTTAAATAACCCACATAACACAGAGAAGCCAGTATCTGAATACACCGACACAAAGACAGAGAGTGCATACTATGATAATGAGTCTACTTCCTACTTTAAGAACTTACTCTGAGCAGTTATCCTTAAAACATTGAATTTACTGTACATTCAAAACTAAGTTCAAATGTTTCCAAAGGACACATTGGAAACAAGTCTTTAAGTTCTGCAGCCTTAAATGCCTGCCTACAGTATAAGGTTGCAAACTATAAAATTCAAGGGAGTCATATGGGGAAAACAAAGAAATTATTTTCATTCTTTTTTGCTTCATCTAGGGAGGATAAAAATGAATAATCTATTATAACCTAAAATCAAAGATATTTCTAAAAGCTTTTCCTTGAGCAGAGAGCCTATGAATCTCCAAAGAATTTTGCTTTGAGTGCTTTTATAAATCCAAATACTAGCATTTGCTGAATTGAATATGGCTTGTCTATAAATTTTATTTATCAAACATTACCCTTTTTTTATTCACTTCTTTGGAATTTTATTCACTTGTTTTGAATAATTGGATTTGCAGTTTTTGCCAAGATGGTGCCATTTTGCAAATGTGCCGAGGAAAATACAATTTGCTCCAGTATTCCATTATAATGTTTACATTGTCTCTTTTCAAAATAAATTTTATTAGCTTTTATTTTACTCATCCACAAATTGTGCTGCCTAGATTTGGCACCAATTGACGTCCCTTATTGCAAGCTATTTCAACTGCACAGTGATGAGTTTATGCAGATTATTTTCCAGAGATGGCACGCTGAATTAGCACTCATTCTGCTAATCATTAGAATATAAACAGAATAAGATTATTAAGCATGGTAAACCATTTAAAAATGCTACATTTTTAGATTTTATAAATGCTGAGATTGCCTTTTATTTCTCTTACTACATTTAGATGTGCAAATGGCATCAGTCGGTAGGATTGCATTTTATTACCTTAGGATTGTATGCAAAGTGCAATCTTTCTTACAAATGACCCAATTGTGATGACCTGAGCTGTCTATTCTTAATAAATTCTTTTCTTTAAAAGAAATTGCGCCTAGCTTAAAATATATATTTTTACTTCCATTGTGGTCTTCAGACACCACTTAATTTAAAAAATAACAATAAAGTTTGAAACTTTCAAGATGAAAGCAAGCAATCCTTCCACATTGGAAGACACATTGCTCTTATTCCTGGTAGCCCAAAACAAGTTGGGTAGGACCATTTTTCTATTAAAAATACAGGAAATTCTTGGTTTTGCTTTCATTTTTGAAAGTTAACTTTATTTGTTCCTCTACTAAAAATCAGCAGGGAATTACACCATCTACCATCACTTATTTATAGTTGAATTTTCATAGCATGACCCCAAATTTATTGGCTGATGCACTAATAGAACTTGTGCTTAGGTATTGGCCCTAAACAGTGAAATCTGATTGGTTGCCATTTTTTTGCAAGTTCTATAGACACTCAAGCATTTAACTATGTCCATATAGGAATAGAAGACTAAGGGTTGTATAATAAGTATGAATAGAAGGCTAAGGGTTGTGTGTAGGAGAAGAAGGGGCAGAGCCTGGGAATAGGGTCAAAAGATGGATTAACCTAGAATCTCTACATAACCACAAATGTATGAAATCCAACTCCACTTTGAATTCCATTGACCCTTATCCAATTCTAGCAGGTGCTAACCATTAGTTGAGAATATTCCTGTGCATAGGCATGAGCCATTAAGCTATTTAATTGAAACATCACATGTGGCCCTGCCTGACATTGTGTTAAAAGAATTGGAAAATGGGAAGGCTACTATACTCCTATATTATTACCTGTTTGGTTCATCTTCTAATATATATGATTTCCTTTGAAGTTCCAGTAGTATGTAAATATGTATGTATTTACAACTAGGCTTCATTATTTCCATACACAACTCAAGGCAGTGAACATATCAAACACTTCTTCCTTTTTTTCCTATGACAACAACTCTGAGGCAGGGGTGGGTTTCACTTACCTTTACTACTGGCCAGCAGTGGGAGCACATGCACTTCTGCACATGCGCAGATCACCCATGATGACATCATGGTGGGTGGGAGGATCCTCCTGCTGGTTTTACTACCGGTTCTATAAAACCGGATCGAACCGGGAGCAACCCAACCATTGCTCTGAGGTGAATTGGGCTGAGAGAGTTACTGGGCCAAGGTCACCCAGATGCCTTAACCACTAGACCTGTGGTGGAATTCAATTTTTTTTATTACCGGTTCTGTGGGCGTTGCTTGGTGGGCATGGCAGGAGAAGGATACTGTAAAATCCCCATTCCCTCTCCACTCCTAGGGGAAGGATATTGCAAAATCTCCATTCCCTCCCCACTCTGGGGCCAGACAGAGGTGGTATTTGCTGGTTCTCCGAACTGCTCAAAATTTCCGCTACCGGTTCTCCAGAACCTGTCAGAATCTGCTGAATAGTACCCTTGCATTAGACCAAACTGGCTCTATGACTCATGGCATAAGATGGATGGTAGCACAGTAATATCATCATCTTTCATACAAAGTAGTACTAAGAAAATATTTTGAGTCTCTTACTGATAGCCTTAGACAAGTCATCTTATTTGTTCTTTTCTCCACTTCATCCATAATGTCCATTTTACAGAACTATTTTAAGTTATGGAAAACCATGACAGTATTGCTAATTGTGACTGATTTTTTTAAAAATTGTCTAAACTATAGATTTCTAAAATTCCTTCTTTTGTTATTAGGCCTGAGTTGGTAAACAGATTTCCTGTTAATATCCATTCATGGGCAGAGTGTTATAGATAAGACTAAATAAATAAAATGACTTCACAAATGTATTTTCTTATAAAAGGGAACATTTGCAGTTCTTTCCAAGGGGAAATAAGATATAAATATATATCTGTGGATATATGAAAACAGGGTCTTTTTGAAAACTCACATTCCTGTGCTCAAATTATTAATAATTTAGAAGCTACATTTAATGAGCTTAGCAAACATATTTCTTATTTAACTGAATTAATCACAAAATCCTTGGGATAAATATAGATTAAATGTGATATTTACTTCTGCATGCACACATATCTGTTGTTAGTTTGCTGTCTATTAAAGGAAAATGGCTTTTGTACTTTTTTATATTATGATATTTGTTGGTAATTATGTGAAATAAATTACAGTAAGCTAAGCCTCAATCCAAATTTGTAACACCATTCACATTACAGAATCCAGCTTCATGGATTTTCAGAGACAAGAGTAAAATTTGTAACTGTAATACTAAAAATGTAGTTTACGAAACTTACAAACAATAATAATTGCTCTCATAGCCACCATTTTATCTTCATAGAATTTGCCTAAAATGACATATTGTACTGCAGTAATGGTAATCGTTGTTGAGTGACAGGATTTTTTTTTTAAAAAAATGTAATATACTGCCATGTCACTATTCACAAATGTGTCCTTGTTTTTGCATATTAAAAAAATCCACATCTTTGCTAAACCATTTGAAAAGTGAAAATTATGCAATATATGACTTCTAGGAAATGCTGCAAGAATTTTTAATCGGTGAAGTTAGTACTGATCATTTTTACCCCTTTTTAGTTTGAAATTCAAAATACAATAAAAATTCTGCCTAAGTCAAAAGGAAACTATTAATGCTAGTCCTCAACTTATAACCATATGTTAGGAACTATTCATTGACATAAGGGACTTATGACTAGTTCTGGCACTTATGAGTGTTGCAGCATCCCAATGGTCATGTGATCAAAATTCAGGCCCTTGGCAACCAGCATGGATTTACGATGGTTGCAGTGTTCCAGGCTCATGGGATCACCATTTGCGGTCCCACAGGAAAAGGAGTAATTTGCTTAATTTGGCAAAATGGGTTGTGACATTGGGCATGGCACACTTAACAACTATCTTATTTAGTAAAAGAAATTTTGTTCCCAATTGGCAGAGATGGCTAATTTGACCATTTTGATCAAAGCAATATATACCGTATTTCCCCCAAAATAAGACCCTGTCTTATATTTTTTGAATCCCGAAATAAGCGCTTGGTCTTATTTTTGGGGAGGTCTTATTATTTTAGGGCTCCACACGCCCATCATACCTGATTTCTAGCTATTTTCAGGGAGAGCTTATTTTTTGGGGAGGCTTATTTCAGCACATGCACTCAAAAGCCCAACTGGGCTTATTATCAGGCGATGTCTTATTTTTGGGGAAACAGGATACATACATACATACACGCACGCACACACACACACACACACACACACTTTTGTTTCTACTTGGATACTTCTGAAGTTTGTGCTTGAGGTGGAAAGAAATGAAAGTTTGATTTGCATTTTACTAATTAGATTGATTTGTCGTTATAGAAATGGCTATTATGGAAAAGCAAAAAGTCGAGGTTTGATATTAATGCTTTATTCTACTTCAACAGAGGGAATCGGAAGTCAATGTCTTTTTTTCCCTTTTCCTCTCTTCCTCTCTTTTCTTTTCCCCTTTCCCTTTGTGTCCTACTATTTGGGTTCCTATTTTATTCTATAAACCACGGTACAAAGCTTGCAGTGCAAAGCTTGCAGTGTCATGCTGTCGTCACATGATGTTTTATGACGTTTTTCCCATATGAGGAGCTGGCGTGGGCGTGGCCTGCATATGGTGGATCTGGCCCATGGGCCGCCAGTTGGCACCCCTGCTATAAACTAATAAAATATTAAACACCTCCTCCCTAAAAAAAGAAAAGAAATTCTGATCCCAATTGTGGTCATAAAATGAAGGATACCTGTAAAACTTGAAACAATCTGTGTTACTGAGGAAAAGTACCTGAATATATGAACCTTTGGGGGAAAAAAATCATGCACTTCCATATACCAGTTGCATATTCCAGAAAGACACTGCAAATCTATTTTGTATTATGCAGATTAGCTGGGGAATACTCTCACAGTCTAGTAAGAATCATAAAGTTTAAAGGGCCCACTCATTTGCATAATTGCTTTTCTTTGTTGAAAATCCTATACAATATTTTTTTAAATATCCAAGAATGACGTTTTTGCTGCCTGAGTTAAGACAGGGAATCGTTATATATGGTAATGTAGGCATCTTCTTAAAATGTAAGGCTGACCTTTCAGCCAACATTTTACAAATCTTAACAGAAATTTGTATTGATTTGGTTTGGTTTTTCTTACCTTGTATGTAATTTTTATGAAAAAAATAGGAAAAAATTAGGGTACATCTTATTAAATTATACACATGCACAACCATTCCAAATCTATATGATGATAAGAGATATTCATATTTTAAGATTCTTATATGTAAATGTATAGCTTGAATTAGTTAAATAAACAGGAAAGAAAGAACCAAAATGCTTCTTGCTTAAATTTTGAGCATTCTTCCTGATTTAAAAGGGGTTATGCTATAAAATTTGGGGTATTTTTGATGTTGTTGTTCTTGTTCTTCCTCCAAACTTTGTACAACAACAGCAACAACAAAACTTTCTTTTGACATTGCAATTCACATTACTGTTGGAGGAGCAGGCATTTGAGAAACAAAAGTGAACGCACATATCTAAACTAAATTATTTATTTATTTATTTATTTAAACAATATTTAAAGGAAAATACATTTTACCATAGTGCAGACACTGGATGAATTATGAAATGTGTCTTAGTCTATTATCAATGGATCGCTTTAAATATCCACTCATTTTTTAATGGAATTTTATGTAGACCATTACGTAGAACACATTTTCCCTGACAGCCCTGGAAATACTTTTCTGTAATGTAGGACATGATATCAGTCTAGATACTGTGGTTTTAGGTAAGAATGAAATTATGAAAAATTCTGAACTTTCTTTATCTTCCTTTCAAAGGGTTAATTTGAGGATCAAATCTGAGGAATGACAAAAGAACCAATCAGCTACTCAGAATTTAAATATAGCTCCAAGCAAACAACCAATCACCCGACCAACTGACCACACTGGCACACAAGACACACAAGCTAAAGAGGAATAGGACAAGAAAATCCTGCTGATGATGTTATTTATTCTGGTAATGAAACATTCAGAAACTAAACTGAAACAAGCTTGGAGAGCAAACTACTGCCAAACTCTAAATCCCGAGTTACACATATTTTCCATTATTTTGATGACATTCCTTTCCCCAGGTACCACCTTAACCTATTTTTGAAATCCTTTGTTGTAATAAAAAATCCAATTTCTTCTATGCTGGATTGCAACCTCTTTGTGGATTTTAGCAAAGCCTGTAATTGGCATCTTCCAGAGGTAGAAATCTCGCTCCACAATTAGGAGGCTGTAAGTTTGAGCCTAGGTAGAGGCAGATATTTCTCTCTCTGGGCACACTGAGAATATATCTACTGAACAAAACTCCACATTGGTGACAGGAAGAGCATCTGGCCATTAAAATATTCTGCTAGCTCTATTCACTTCACCAGACTCCACTTTACAAGATCATTAAATGAAGATGATTTAAGCACAAAGATAAATGATGTAAGGACAGTGATGTGGATCAGTGACACTCCATCTCTTCCCAAATATATTTTATACAAATTTACATTTGTTTTTCCACCTTTGGCACAACTGATGGGCAACCACCATTTTTAGGATGAATTTTGGAATGGCACATTGAGACTGGACTTTCAGGAATGATTCTGGATTCATAAACGGTAGGTCCCTGTTCTGGCTGAAGGCTTCATTGACTCCCCAAAAGATTTTGCTTTCAGCCCAGCCTGCATTCATTAAGCTATTGCCACAAAATATGTTGTACTTGAGTGTCCATTGTCTCCATCCTGCATATAGCCGCATAATTAGAACAACATAAATCTAATCTATTTGAACAGAATGGATTAGAGAATTCTGGAGTACAGGAAGAAGGATACCTGAGAGACACAGAACGTGTATTGTTCCTTTACCTGTCCCCTTCACCACCATCTGCAAATTGTATGCATTGAACAAAGAAACAAAGTCATCAGATACCCCACGCCCAGCAAAATATCAACTTCTAAAAAACCGAAAAACAAAAATGTACCTAAAAAATATTTTAATATCTCCAAATAATTTTCAGCTCTTAAATGGCAGTTGAAGAGGCTCTGGGGAAATAAATGGTAGCCATCGAACATGGATTTTCTACTTCTAGAATAGGTATAAAATAAGACTATACTTATTTTGAAACTCTGAAATGAAGTTCTTTATCCATCCAGTAAGGTCCAAAGAAAGTAGATGTAAAATGAAGATCTGTGCTCTTTGTCCTTAAATTCCTGGTCTCATCTATGACACCAGAGAGGTATGTATGCTATTTCTCAAGGATCTTTGCATTCAATCCATAGC
This sequence comes from Masticophis lateralis, assembly GCA_030761175.1. Lineage (NCBI taxonomy): Eukaryota > Metazoa > Chordata > Lepidosauria > Squamata > Colubridae > Masticophis > Masticophis lateralis. The sequence continues at coordinate 117,267,256 of JAUDYJ010000003.1, forward strand.
ACTGGTATGTATATGTAAATATGGTATGTAGTGTAAACTAAAACTTACACTACATTCACTAATAATGTGGCCGATACATTGAATTGGACAACTAAGAAGGCATGGTTTTGCCAACTTTTGTCATGTCCCTGCAAAAACTTGCAAGCAATCTCCCTCTGAAACAATTTCCAGTTGTTTTTCCCATCACTTTTAGTAAACATGGCACTTAAAGCAATAGGAACAAAACAGAGCAGAAGGAATAATCTTCCCATTTCAGATCATTGTGATTTACACAGGTTTTTTTTATCTGACACATTAAGGAGCTAGTTCAAGTTTATTTTTGTAAGATAAGAATTATGTCTGGAAAAAGTATCACCTCCAAATGTAAACAATAATTTAGTTTATGTAATATGCTTTTCTGAATAAGTAGAATTGCTTATGATTACCACTTTTACTTTTATCCCCATATAATTTTCCTACTTTTAGTCGATTCCGGGTTACAACACTATCAATATGTCAATCTTCTTAACAAATGTGAAACTGAAAAATTCTTCACCACTTCCTTAGTTTTACTAATTAAATTTACTCATTTTACTACTTATAGCAATTTTCATTTTTCGTTTTTTTCCCCTCTACTCATGGTTCCAAAATAACAACAATCATAACAACAGCAATAGGGGGAAATTATTTTAGAAAAAAAATTGTCATAGCTGGAAAAACTTAACATTAAAAACATTATTCTCATAGGAATAAAAGATCAAGATTCATGAGAATTTCAGCATCATTATAATTTGTAGACATTTTATCTCCATGGGCAACATTAAGAACTTCAATTTACCACTTCACTTTACCCAGGAGTTGTAAATTTAGTTTGTAAGAAATTGCCTGAATCACACTTTTTTGTTTGATATTATTTGAGACAGGATCTAAATGGGAACATCAATCGTTTACATGGTGGCTCATATTTTTCAAATATGTCTTTTTGTTGCTGCTGTTGGCTAATTACCTTGTACAATCTCAATCTAGCTAAAAATATTTTGTGTTTAATGAGATTTGATCATTATAGTATCTGGAGTTTGAGCAAGGAATGGTGAAAAGTTGTAAAAAGTATTACAATTTAAACAAGAGACGATGTTCAGTCTAAGGCAGGGCTGTCAAACTTGCAGCCTGTGGGCCAGATATGTCATGTGCTGGTCACACCCATGCCCGGTTTAGTGAAGGGGAAAAAAGTCCCAGTATGTCACATGACACTGCCATAATGACATGAGTTTGACACCCCTGGTCTAAGGCAGGGGTTCATACTCAGTTCACATTCAGCAAAGCTGATCTGGCATCTTCAAGATCTCTGGTAACACACTTGGAAAGATACTCATCTATTATCATTGCCAAAGAGTATGGAAATTGGTCTGAGTTAATATAAAACTGATTTAAGTTACTGCTAGAAGTAGCTTGAAATGTGCACATCAGTTCTATGTAATCAAGCTGCATGACATAAATAGATATTTCATTTCTATGATAGTTTCAGGTTGATAATTACCTTGAAATCAGGGCAAGGAGATCAGTTAGGGATGACATCTTCTCATACAATGGTTTCAAATTTATATTAGTCATTCGATCTGCCTGCTATTTTGTGTAAGAAAAATAAATATGCTTTTGATTTGAATGTATGGTTTCCATAATGTAGCTTTCAGTCCCTCTACAAAATCATTGTTGCTGAGCTGAATGATATTTTAGCTTGACATAGTTTAGCTATGTCAAGCTAAAATATCATTCAGCTCAGCAACAATGATATATTGTTCAAGGAATATTCTTTTTACCATTACTGTGAACAGGTTCAGTGGACACTGGATAGAATCATCATAAATGAACCAGGATTATAAAGAAAGCAGTCTAGGGTATTGACTGCTTTTCCTTTTCACTCTTCTTCTTTCTTGGAAAGTAGCTAGCTGAATCTGAGAAATCAGCACTAAGGATAATTTAAGAGAAATGTAGCATCAATTATTTATGGACTTCTATCAAGTATAAAATACTTTTGAAATAGATATTTCACTTTGTCATAACACATATTTAAAGTCACCCACCAGAACTTAAAAGCTATCATTGTTCTTTCCTTTGGGAATCCAGCATCGTTAAAAAATCCATCTGGGATATATTGTAGCCTGAAGTTACATGAAGGAGAACCTGAAGCGTATTTCACCTTGTTCCCAAATGCTGTCTGGTGTTTTGAATCCAGACAGACACTTACAGTCTGATCTCATGACAACAGAGCTCTTTCTGATTAGACACTAAAGAGTCTTCTTAAATTTTTTAAGTTCCTCTTAAATTCAGATCAAATGTTGAAATAATATGGAAACTTTGGCATAGAAGTTATGCCTTTTTTGCTTTAAAAATAGCCATCTTAATTTATCATTTATTTGAATTCATTTAATCATTTTGAAAAGATTTAATTCTACTTTTAAGATCATAGCATTATCTTCCTTCCACTCATAAGTGCGAAATGAAAGCTCTCCCCTTCCTGGGCAGTTTAATTTGGATATAGCATAGCCATAATGGCAATTAGTTCAATTATTGGTTTGTACAATTTGCACGTACTAGATTGTGCAGGTTGAGGAGGACAGGAGTTGATTTCAAGAGATCTTGGTGCTGCAGTTTCCTCTTCTTTTTCTAACAGTGCTGATTCCCTCCCTTCTCCCTTAACAGGAGAGGTATAAGCATATGCTGACCAGGGGTGGGTTCTATTTACCTCTGCTACAGGTTTGCAACAGGAGCGTGTGTGTGCTTCTGTGCATGCGCAGATCATTCATGATGACATCCGAGGGAGTGGAGCCTCCTGCTGCTTTTCCTACCAGTTTGTAAGAAGCGGATCGAATCAGGAGCAACCCACTACTGACATTGACCATACACTGAATGGACATTTGCATTTCCCCCTTCTTGCAGCTGATTGGCTACTTCTTAAGATCAAACGCTGACTTTAGATTTGATCTAACATGGGATTAAAGAAGGAATTGCAATTAAAAGGGAGAACATAGTGAAATTGGTGGGAGTTTGTGTGTAGTTGCTATCAGTCTTCATTAGACTGATTGTGTATCAACTTACAAATATGGAAAACCTAGTGAAATATATCATAATTTGTCCCACTCAAATCACTTACCTTGGATTTGGCAGATGGAAAGAGACAAACTGGAATCCTGTAGACCTTTTGTACTTTGGAATCAGAAAAGCAGTGTGAGAATGATGGTCCCCTTCCTGATTTTTTTTAATTAAATCCAATCAAAAAGAATATTGAATGGGCATTATGTAGAAGGGCTCAACAATGTGTCCATCTATTTGTCTGTTAGTATAATAGTTAACTTTTTAAAAATGACAGGAATTTACATAGCTATGTTTAGAGCTTTGATGGTGCAGAGGCCAGAATGTATTATTGCAGGCTAATTCTGATTGCCAGAAGTTCGATCAAGGTTGACTCAGCCTTCCATCCTTGCAATGTTGGTAAAATGAGGAGCCAGATTATTGGGGCCAATATGTTGACTCTGTAAACCGCTTAGAGAGGGCTGTAAAGCATGATGATGTGGTATATAAATCTAAGTGCTATTGCTTTGTCATTTAAGAAACTACTGAAGACCTATTGCCCCCGCCCCCCACCCCTAGGAACTGGGATAGAGTAGTCCCATTTTGTCCTTCTCTCTCTCTCTCTCTCTCTCTCTCTCTCTCTCTCTCTCTCTCCCTCTGTGTGTGTATGTGTGTCTGCCTGCCTGCCTGTCTGTCTGTCTGTCTGTCTGTCTGTCTCTTTCTCTCTCTGTCACACACACACACAATCACAACATTAGAGAATAGTAGAAACACATAGCCCCACAATCTTGTTATTTCATTACTCAGAAAAAATGCAGAAATACAGACATATCCTATGGAGACTGTCAGGAAATGGACTGGAAATAATTCCAAAATAATTCCATGATAAAGAAAAGAGTCAGGAATAGAACCCTTAATCTTCTGAATGAAATCAATTGGGGAAAAACTGAATAGGAGATACTCCTATGCTTCATCTCATGGCCTGGCCTGGCCCATATTAATTTAGCCAGGAAGGCCAATCAAAAATTATACAGCTTTTTTTAATTATTCAGTCTTCACAAATGTAATTATTATGCTTTTCATGGCAATACTCACAAAGGAAATAAATGATTTTTTAAAAATGAAATGATACATCCTACTCAGATGTGATTTGTTCTGAAGAGTTACATGAGAGACAATGGTAACAGGATGACACTGGATGTCACCAATAAGATACATAGTAATAATAAAAAAAGTTATGATTATTTTTGATGCAGAAAAAGCATCAAGAATGAGAGTGAGAATGGATTTCAGGATTTATTCCTGAAATTTTAAAAAAGTTGACTTGTCACCCATTTATTTCCCACGTGGCTACAGTGTTTATAGATAACAAAAAGCCAAGTAAATAGTAAATGGATCTCTATAACACCAGTGCATCATACTGAAGGAGGAAAGACAAGGGTTGGCCCATCTCCTTTATTTCTATTGGCATTAGAGCCACTCATGCTGAAAACATGTCAAGGAAATAATATCCCAGGGGTTACATTAGCAAATTGAAATTACAAATTTAAAATGCATGCTGTTCCTGTACTCAGTTACCCAACTAGAACTGGGTAGTATTAATGGAATATATGCACTACTGTATATACAGCAATATAGGTTTGCTTCACATAAACATGTTGACATGGAATTTAACAGAGAAAGTAAAGCAATACCAAATCTCGTAACAGGGCTTAACAAAAAGAACAAGAAAAAAGTGAAATAGTTAGAAATCCACCTGTCAAAAAATAATAAGGATTTGTTTAGAAATAATTATTGCTAAAATTTTGTTGTAGGTTGGAAGAATTGCAGCTGTAAAAAAATTAATATTTACCAAGACTTTACTTTGTTTTCCAAATGATTCCAATACATGTTCAAAATAAAATTTTAAGCGACTGGCACAGACAAGTAATGAACTACACATAATCCAACAAAACCCTAAGGATTAAATTCAGATTTGACAGATTTGGAAGAGTGTGGAGATTGGGCAGCTCCAAACTTTCGATTTTATTATTATGCTGATTGCTTAATATGGAGTACATAGTAGATTACTTTATGTTCTAGCTACTTCTTTTGAGGCTTTTAGTTCACAATGATTCAATTCACCTGACTTGTTTCAGTGTCTTCAAATCAAAAGGACAGAATTAAAATAGTTGCAGAAACACACACACATGCTTATGGGGGGTGGGGTGGGAGTAGGAATAATGTTATTCCAGGCCTGATTGCTAAAATCTATAATTCATTCTTTAAAAATTGTCTAAAATGTAAAGAGCCGGTAGCAAAGTTCAACAGTTTGGGGAAATGATTCATACCAGAATAAAACAAATCTTAACTGTTCAGTTCTCATTTCAACTTGTAATATTTTTATTAAAATTTAATAAATCATATATTCCCTAAAACACACTAAATTAGCTTTGTATATGTTAACTAGTGTAGGGATACCATATACTGTTTATTGGAAGGGATCTTTAGTCCCCTCTATAAAAGAATGGTTAATTTTGTTGGGGACTACATCACGACATTTAAAATAGCTTTATTGACATAAAAATTAATTCAAATTTGAAACCATTTTTAGATTATATCTTAATACCACAGCTAAAGTGGGCATTTCTTTATGAATGAGATCTACATTTTTATTTTAAAGTATTTCTATATTAGATCAGAAATTTTACAGATATGGATAGAATTTTTACTGTAGTTCATAATTTTATTCTGTGGCAAATACTTACTCTGCTGTCCACAGTTGCGGCTATTTATGTTTTGTTTATAGCTTAATAGCAATTTCCATGCTTTTGAAACCATATAATATATTCAGTTATTCACAATCAATTAATGATACCTTGGAAAATTTTAACCTCTATGATGTCTGTAAACCTCTTGTTTATTCATATGCATTTTAGTCTTTTATTCATGTTTTATTCCTATTTTATTAGTGTGTGTGTGTGTGTGTGTGTGTGTGTGTGTGTATGTGTATGCGCATACACCATACACAGACATACTCTACAATATACCCCATTAAGAGAGATTGATTGTATTCCCTCCCCTATCCCTTTGCTTTCTTACCTTTGCCTTGGCAAGCTGATGAGTGGCTGTTTATGACATCTCTTACTGAGGCTAAAGAGCTTATGAACAATTTTCTGTGCCTTAAGGAATAGTTGTTTCATGCTGGATTCCAGTTGCTCATAGCGATGCTGGAAATTTGAATCCATTGTCCACAAGTGCATAATGGCAGATGTGTTGAGGAAATAATTCATGGGCAGCCTTTTCATAAAGAACTTGAATTCATCTGCAAAATGGCAAAATGTAGGTTTTTTTTTAAAGTTACACTTCCAAGATCATTTGCGCAGCCAAAACAACAACAACAGCAACAACTCCAATTTATGCACATTTTTATCCCTTTCATTTGTCACTATCACGGATGGCAGATCCGGTATATCAGGAAATATGATACTGTTAATTTTTTCTGTATTAAGTTTTAATGTGGCATGAATCTAACAGATGTACAAGAGACAAATTTTCACTGTTGCACATCTGATATACTGAAAATTAGCTTATTGCCAGAATCTCTCAAGTTATTTTAATTAAACTTGTAATCCCATGTATATTTACATTTGGTAATACATAGGCAGTAAAATCAGGAAGCTTTTCTTTGGAGTAAAAAATTGCCAAGCTCTAATTTCGATGTATCACAGCAGTTGAGGAAGAAGTGGGTGGTGTGGGAAGTGGTATTAGGTCCATACAATATGCATTCTTAATACTCAAGGACTATTAAATTTACTGTATTCTAACAAAATACACATAGATTCTTGGAATAATGTTATAACTTTTGAGCAAAAGAGGAAGTTTTTTTGTTTGTTTGTTTTACTTTTCAATTAAAGCAGGGATGAAAATGTTTCTTTGGTTGAAGGAGGATTTCATGAAGTTCCTCCTTTAATGAATTCATCTAACAATTTCAAAAGTAACAGGAACAATTTGAAGTAGTGCTTCCCATTTTTCAATTAACTGCTATAGTTATAAATACTCATCTGGGTTTTGACAGATAAAGTGGAAGTTATTTACAGACTGAGAACAAGAGCTGTTATACTTCCTCTTTCTCTCAATACAAGTAAAGCAGAAGTGATTGGGGCTTGAAATGCATATAGTCTCACGCTAACAAGCATGAGGTTTTTGTTATGCGCAAACAGAGCCATTGCAGGATGTTTGCTCCGTGCTTCTTTCTGAACTCTTAAGTCTACAATCCTCTTTAGCAAAACCTGTGTTTAAATTATTTGAACAGCAGAAGATTGTATGCAGCAGAGATGCCAGAATGAGTCACTCTAGGGAGCAAACTGTGTGCAGTGCTGAATTTTTTGAGAACAGTGAGCAAGAGGAAGCAATTGTTAACAATCATTTCAATGAGATGCCACTAAAAATAAAAAACAAAAACAAAAACAACAACTGGCCCATCACTCAAGCACACAATGTAGCGAGATCTGAGCTGCGCTAGACATAAACTATAATTTAAGCAATATAATTCCCATTTGGTCTAGAAATACTGGAAGTAGATATTTTCTAGTTAGAAGAATTTACTTAATACAGGTAAAATGGAAAAGGTTGTCTTGTGTTTAACAATTGATAGTAAATTCAGCTCTCTGTAGAATATATTTTACATTGCCCCAGCAAAAAAAAAAAAAATAAGCATTTTAAAGACTGCCTAGGCAGCATGTTAAATGGCCTTTATTTGTCAGTTATGACAACACTTAGAATGCTCCAGTGACATTTTCTGCCTTATTATTGTAGCTTCTTGCTGATTACACACAATGTACATGAATAACTGATGAATAAACATAGAGAGAGAGAGAAAAGAAAAGAAAAAACCCATTCCATTGTAATTTTTAGTTTTCTCTGCACACTTTCTCTCAGGGCATCCAAGTGCACCGAATGTTAAACTTTATACAATGAAGTGCCCTAAAGTGTAGCACATATGTTCCCATTTAGGACTCCAGCCAGTTATTAATGACTTGACGTAAGTTACATAATATTTTCCCCCCTTTTCTCCCTTTTCTCTTTCCTTCTTTTTTCAGAGATCTGTTAAGAAAATGTTTCTTGTAGCTCTTCAAGTCCTTATGTTTCTGCAAATGCCATCTAAATGCCTACTGTTTTTCAGTAATGTCATTTAGCTTGAATTCTCTCTGCAATCATTTCCAGCATGCGGTTAGACGAGAATGATACATAAACAACATATTTTAAGTGCAAGACTGAAGGAAAAAATATAACTTAATCTATAAGGGCACGTCTATATATATATATTAGAGTATGTAAGCCCCCACATACATCATAGTCACACATGCAGTGGTGAAATCCTCCAAGGTCCACTACTGGTTCGCTGTGCATGCGCATGTGCGGTGCATGCCAAATGCGCACTTTGTATGCACACGCGCAGTGCACAGCTTTGCATGCATGCACACTGTAGGCGCTAGTGCACAGCACTGAAAAAGAAGGCTTAAGAAGCCTTTTTCAAGATAAGTAGAACAGCGAGGGGGGAGGGAAACAGCTGTGCCATGTGATTTAGATTCACTAGAAAGCAGGATTTCCTGCTTTCTGGCGAATATAAATCATGCAGCACAGCTGATCATTGGAAATACCAGTTCACCCAAACCGGTAGCTTTTATTACTACCAGTTTGCCCGAATTGGTCCGAACCGGTAGCATTTCACCCCTGCACACATGCCATAAATTGTTTCTGAAATCTCTCTTAAGCCATATTCACACAATCTGTCTGCATAAATACAGGTGGAAAAGTGAGTGTATATTTTTGTGTGTTGAGGATAAAGGCTGCAAAATGTTTGTTTCAAATGGATGCACTTATATATTATCATGCAAAGAGGAATCCTGACTACCGTTTTTCCAGTGTAGAAGACAACTTTGTAACACATGAAAATCTTCTCAAAAGTCAGGGGTCATCTTATACACTGGGTGTCATTATCCTGTAACCAGGCAGACCAGCCTGAAAGGCTCTGACGAGCCTTAAATGGCTCTAATGAGCCTTAAATGACTCTGACCATCCCAGCTGAGTTGCGTGCTAATCAGGCAACTCAGCTTGGATCACCAGAGCCATGTAAAAGGAAAAAAGTTTTCCTTTTACATGGCTCTGGCGATCCAAGCTCTGACCATTTTTGCTAATCGGTAGCAAAAATCCCCCCCGCTCCAGCTTGCTTACCTTAGCTGCTAGTCGTAATGCTTGCCTTGCTTCACTTGCCTGCAATCCATTGCATCAGCAAGCAACTGAATCTCCCTGCCTGTAATCAAGCAAGCAGGGAGTTGTGGACTTCAACTCTCAGAATTCCTCAGCCAGCAAAGCAAAGGTGGCTGAGGAATTCTGGGAGTTGATGTCTACAAGTCTTAAAGTTGCCAAGGTTGGAGACCCCTGTTCTATTGGGTAAGATTTTTTTCCCCTTTGGGAGCTTTAAAAAAATAGTTAATTGGGGTTTTTTTTTTAGTTGTTCTTTTTTAAACCTAGCCATTTAAAGTTTAGGAAGCTTTACATTTAGCTTTCATATAAAAATAAAAATAAAATAAAATAAAATAATATTTGTGTAGCTTTCTGAGATTTAGTGTGTTTCTGTAGTGTTTCACTCTAACTACACAAACACACAAAATCTCACAAAGCTGTATGTGGAATTTTGTGTGTGTAAAGTATGAAAGTTGGGTTTTGGGGCTTTTTGTGGCTGTGTGAGGTTCCTGCTTGTTGCAGGGGCCATTTTGGGTCTAGCACAGCTGCTTTTACATTGTGGGTGAGCCAGTTGTGTTGTGTTGTGTGTGTGTAAAGTGTGAAAGTTGGGTTTTTGGGTTTTTTGTGGCTGTGTGAGGTTCCTGCTTGTTGCAGGGGCCATTTTGGGTCTAGCACAGCTGCTTTTACATTGTGGGTGAGCCAGTTGATGTTTTTTAATTTTTATTTGGTGTGTGTTGGAAGAGGGGTAGTCTTATACGGCGAGTATAGCCCAAACTCTATATTTTAACAGGAAAAGTTGGGGGTCGTCTTATACGCCCAGTCTTATACACAGGAAAATATGGTAGAATTATTTATGGTGGAAGGTTTTTTTTTGGGGGGTAAGGGGGGACAGTGCCTTCAAATCAATTTTGATTCCTGGTAACTGCATGAACAAATCCCTGCTTTGTTTTGTGCCTAAGACAGGATTAGGACTCAAAGTTTCCTGGTTTCTAGCCTGAACCACTATACAAAAATGGGTCTCAGCTTTGAAGATAAACTTTTGTAAATGTTAGATAAATCTAGAGAGGTATGAAAGCAGATACTATGAATGAGATTCACAGACATTCCTTTATCTTTCCTATTTTTACCAATTGTGAAATCTGATCACATTATTTTGCATTGAACAAGATAGATCAGAAAAATAGTTGTTAAACGGTCCAAAACATTAAGACTAAAGACATACATTTAATAACATTTTGTATTTAGAACAAACTATTATTAATGAGACAAGGAAGCAACTAGATTTATTGGATCTAAAATTTATAAGAGACAAAATTTTATTAAAGAGAAATATTTTTTTTAAAAAAGCAGTAAGTTAGACAAATGCTTAACTCACCAACTAATTAAGGAGTAGGACAACAGCACTACTCTATTTGGGATGGAGCCAAGCATGTTTTTACAAGAAATGAAATGATAGAGCAATGTGTTTATTATATATTAAATAGGCATTTGATTTAGAAAAGTCTGAAGCATATCTGAATAATATATTATTTACAAAATTTACAGACAACCAAGAAGAATTATTATATCAGCTAAGATATTCTGGTTAAACTTTTACTTTCACTACTGAGTGAGATTCCAAGATTCCAAGAATTCTCTTTGTCATTGAAAGAAGCCTTTATCTATTTGATTTACTGTATAAAGAAAGAAAAGATCCAACATGCCTAGAGTCATATAGTCCCATTTCTTTACTGATTATAGATCAGTTTCACATGGCAATACTTGCACAGGGAATAATTGTTTTTTTAATCTGAATGATATATTATGATCAAACTGCATTCATTTTGAAGAGATATAAGAGAAAACATTTGACACGTAGTGAGTATAATCAATAAGAAATATCAAAACAACAATAAAGTTGCTGACCTTTCTCAGTGCAGAAAAAGACTTTTGAGATTTTCAAATGGACCTCTACACTTGCAGTTTTGAAAAAAAGGTTAAGTTTTAGCTCATTTCTTTTTCACAAAACATTAACACATTTTTAAAGAACAAAAAGCCAAAATAATAGCAAACAGTTCTAACAGAATAACAAAGTTGGAAGAGATTTTGGAGGTCTTCTAGTCCAACCTGCTCAAGAAGGAAGCCCTACACCATTTCACTGGTTGTCCAATCTCTTCTTAAAAGCCTCCAATCTTGGAGCACCCACAACTTCTGTAGGCAAGTTGTTCCATTGATTAATTCTTCTCGTCAGAAAATTTCTCCTTAGTTCTAGGTTGATTCTCTCCTTGATTAGTTTCTATCCATTGCATCTTGTCCTGCCTTCAGGTTTTTTGGATAATAGGTTGGCCCTCTCTTCTTTGTGGCAGGCCCTTAGATATTGGAACACTGCTATCATATCACCCAAGTATTTCTTTTATTAAGTTAGACATAGCCAAACCCTGCAACCATTCCCCATATGTTTTATCTTCCAGTTCCCCCATCATCTTTGTTGCTCTTCTCTGCACTCTTTCTAGAACCCCGACCAGTGGTGGATTGCCCCTGGTTCAGACTGGTTTGCAAGAACCGGTAGTAAAACTGGCAGGAGGCTCCACCCATCGACCCCAACTTCATCAGGAACCTTTTGCCCATGTGCAGAAGCGCGAGTGCGGAGCCCCGTTGCGAACTGATGGTAAAGGTAAGTACAACCCACCCCTGATCTCAACCTCTTTTTTATATTGTGGCAAACAAAACTGGATGCAATATTCCATGTGTGGTCTTACCAAGGGACTATAAAGTAGTATTCACACTTCACATGATCTTGATTCTATCCCTCTATTAATGCAGCATAGGATTGCATTGGCTTTTTTATATTATTATTATTATTATTATTATTATTATTATTATTATTATTATTATTATTATTAATTAAATTTATATATCACCCTACTCCCGAAGGACTCAGGGCATTGAACAGCCTTAAATAAAATACAACATACAAAAGTTAAAAGACTATTAAAATATATTAAATAATTTAGGCTTAAGTCAGCTTTTGGCAGCTGCAGCACACTGCTGGCTCATATTTTAGTGATCTTTCACTAGAACTCCAATATCCCTCTTGCAGTTATTACTGTTGAACCAGGTACCACTTATTTTATATCTGTCTGACTGGTTTTTCTTGCCTAAATGTAGAACTTTACTTTACTTTACACTGAATTTCATTTTGTTAGATGGGCTCAGCGTTCAAGTCTGTCAAGATCCTTTTGTATCTTGAGCCTGTCTTCTGGAATATATTCCTGCCGGAAAATTTGATGAGTTCCCCTTCTATCCCCTCATCTAAGTCATTGATGAAGATATTGAAGAGTACTAGGCCTAAGACAGAGCCTTGGGGTACTGTCTGCTTCCTCTCTCTTTACTTTTAGTGTCATGGGGATCATCGGAACTGGAAATACATCAAGAAAATTAAATTTCAGGGTGACTTCCAGTGAGCACCATGGCAAACTGACATCCTGCTGGCAGAAAGACAATACAAAGTGAATGATGCTGGATTAGTGAAATGTCTTCAGAGAAAGAAGAGATCATGGAAATAATCTATGTGACTTTGGGCAGCTACTCCTCATGATTAGATCACAGCAACTGTGGAGCTTATAAATTGAGAGGTTTTGAATAAAAAATGCTATCAAACCCATACCTCAAATGTTGACTAGCAGACAAAGAGAAGCAGTATACCTGCATCTAATAACAGGATTCAATACTTCTGCAAAATATGATTAATATATTTTAGGAATTTACTTGACTAAAAATAATAAAGATTTAGTTATAAATAATTATTAAACAGTTAGAAAATTATAAAAACAAAAAATTCGAGATATAAAAATAATAATCTTATGATGGTGAGGAAGAATTGCAGCCATCAAAATAAACATTTTACCAAGCTTTAATTTTCTTTTCCCAGTAGATTATATGCTATTGTACTTGTAGGCCAGTTACTTCTAAAGAAGAAACAGGATTCTAGGCAGCTTGTATAAATATCTCTGAACTTACAACAAAAGAAACAAATTATGAAAGGTAATGTCATAATAAGTGTTGCATTAGATATCTGGCATAAATAGGGGGAAAATAAGTTCCAAATTTGCCTCTCTTCTGTTTTTAATAAGGTTTATTTGTATGAAGAGGAAAGCAGAAAGAGATCTGATCAATGGAGAGACAGCAATCTAATTATTAATAAGATGAAGACCAAAAACCTCCCAACCTTTTAAGATTCTTATTCAGATAGATGCTCAAGATACAAAAGGACCTTTATTATGGCAACTGACCAACAAATTAAACAGTTGCCCTCATAAAAGGATAAAAGAATAGATTACAAGAAGCTATGGTATAAAAAGAGAAAATGTGAACATCATCTGGACAAACACAGCAAAATACCCAAATTCTCAAATGATTCTAAAACGTAGGAAGAGTGTGATTTCTACAATGCAGTGGGTACAGGAACAGAGTCTAGCCAATAGATATAGTGACAAATAATTATTAAAACACTTTAACTGTAAAAGTCCGACCTACAAAATATTGAGCTATTAAGTATTAAGTATTAAGTTCAGTATATTTGTATGAGTTTATGTGCATGTGAATGTACAGCAATAAAATTGTATATTGGGCAGCAATAAAGTAAACATAGCATGATTGCTAAAACCTAGATGCAATGAAAGAGATTTAAAGAATAGGGTGAAACTATGCATTAATAAAATCAGAGAAATTATTAACAGTAGTATCTGTACGAGCAAAGGCAGCTTTTTGTGTTGGATTATGATCTGACAGCAAATAATAAGACTGTCCTCAGGATAAAATGGACTTTTATTGATGGGTGCATAGGGATGTAATGTAACTTATAAGGGCATCAAAGGAATACATAGATTAGGGTTAGGCTAGGCTAGTATATCTGGTTCCTCCAGAGCACAGGGACAAAAATCACTGTGCAAAAGGAGGATGGTTGTATCTTTCCTCAATATTGCAAAGGGCAAGACATTAAAGCAGACTGATGAAAAAGCTGTTTTGTGTGATGGGCAGATGATGCTGACTAAGTAATTTGGTTGCAGGAATAAATCATTTGCTATTAATTTTGAGGGCCTTATGTACTCTGATCTACCTGAAAACACCCACTGCCAAATTGCAGCTCTTGTTTTAGAAGCCCCAAAGGTTTGCAAGACCATACTGTCAGAAATCATTCTGATCCTAACTTTCCAAGAGGACGAAGAATTATCAGAAAGGATCCTGGTAACCAGAAAATTACTGGAAAAGAGAAGCTTAAGCCGGAAAAAATAGCCAACACAGAAAGGCCCTAAAATTCAAATTAGCCCGCCTGCCTCAATACAACAAACATACACACACACACACACATATATATGTGTGTGTGTGTGTTTGTGTGTGTGTATGTATATGTATATGTATATGTATATGTGTGTGTATATATATATATGTATGTATGTGTATATATATATATATATATATATATATATATATATATATATATATGTATAAATATATTACACACACACACACACACCTGAGAGCCTTGTAACATTTGAAAAAATAGATTTAACTTTGAGAAAAATATTACAACAGTAGATATATTCTTGCATGAAAGAAGTGAACATAAACATTTCTTTCACAAAAATGTTCACCAAAGACTTTATCCATCTATCTATCTATATCTATATCAGAGGTGGGTTTCCGCAGGTTCTGACCAGTTCTAGAGATCCAGTAGTGGAAATTTTGAGTAGTTTGGAGAACCAGTAGCAAAAATTCTGTTCTCTGCCTCCCAAGTCCCAGCTGTTCGGGAGGAAATGGGGATTTTGCAGTAACCTTCCCCTGGAGTGGGGTAGGAATGGAGATTTTACAGTATCCTTCCCCTGCTACACCTACCAAGCCACACCCACAGAACTGGTAGTAAAAATTTTTGAAACCCACCACTTATCTATCTATCTATCTATCTATCTATCTATCTATCTATCTATCTATCTATCTATCTATCTATCTATCTATCTAAAATGAAAGCAAATCATGAGTATGTTTAGCCATACATGTATACATGCTTCAATGACCCTCTATGCTTTTTACTGAAAAAGTAATATTCCACTTCAGAGGTTGACAAACTTTTAAGAACTACTTTATGTCTGTACATATGTATATGTATATGTGTATGTGTATGTGTATGTGTATGTGTATGTGTATGTATATGTATATGTATATGTATATGTATATGTATATGTATATGTATATGTATATGTATATGTATATGTATATAGATGGTGAAATTCAGCTGGATCTATCCGGATCATGCGATCCAGTAGCGCTGTCGGCGGGAGGCTCCGCCCACGTGCCTGAACATCATCACATCCCATTTTTGACCCTCTGCACATGTGCAGAAGGCACTGCACCTGTGTGGAAGAGGCGCACACACTCACATTTGTGAACCAGTTGTGAAGGGTCCATCCCTGATATGTATGTATTCATCATCCCTCCCTCCATGGTGTAAGTTGCATCAATGTGATTTTTGCCTCAGAAACCCAAACAGTTTAAATTTTCCTGAGTATTTGGGGTTAATAAAGAGAGCCAGCTTACTCTTAAGGCACAAAGCTATAAACTGGGAGACCATGAGTTCTAGTTTTGCCTTACCAATAAAAGTCAACTTGACCCAGTTATTCTCTCTCAGCCCAATCACTTCACAGGGTTATTGTAAAGGAAATAGGAGAAAGGATGATATGCTTATGTTAGATATGTAACATACATTAGATATGTTTACCACCTTGAGTTATTTTTAACAATAATAACAATAACACCACCACCATCAATAATAAGTTTCCTGCAATAACACCAGTGGAACTGCAAAAAACTGTGCTACTTGGAACATCATACATTTTAAGAAGGTACTTGGTTGATACCTAGGACGCTGGCAGCAACCTGTATCAACCATTAGCACCAGTCAATGGTATTTGTGATGCATTTTTGAATGTTCAGTTGATTGAATTTCATATTTAATGAATAAAGAAGAAGAAGAAGAAGATGATGATGATAATAAAAAAATAAAAAATGAAAAAAGGCTGGAGATGATAGATAGATAGATGGATGGATGGATGGATGGATGGATGGATGGGATGGATGGATGGATGGGATGGGATGGGATGGGATGGGAGGGGAGGGGATTACTAAATGGAGCTAAAACTAAAAGATGTCCAGGCTCAGCTTTGTTCAATGTCCAGGGAAACATCATTGAGAATTGCTACTTTTTCATTTTTTTCTCAATAAAACATGTATATAAGATATATTTTTTCAGCACAAATATCAACCAGAATATATTCCCAAGAATATCTGGCAGTAAATAGTCTTTTCTTAGTTCCTAAAAGTCTTTCCTTTTGAAAGCTGAAACTGTATATCCTGTTCTTGCATTTCCTATTTTCCAGGCTTTGACTAGAAATCCCTCAAGCCAAATGTAACCCAAGTAAGGCAGCCAAGTCAAAGCTTTATGAATATTCTTGTTTTGGTAATGGCAAAAGCATTGGGACTAATCCATAGCTGGCAGGCCCAAGGATTTGGGGACTGTATTTTGGCCTTCCTATCATAAGCTTGCAGGGCTGCTTTTCCCTGACTAAAGCAGGATTTATTGCTTCCTTTTTTAAACAATGTCTGTAATTGCAACTGGAGAAATAATGGTTACAGAAATCAAGCACTAGTCTTACTGGGAATTTAAATTCCTAAATCCAGAGCTACTGAAACTTTAACTGCAACAAAAACAGCTTTTCTTTTCTAAGAGGACTAGACCAAATGTGTTCAAATTTAGTCTTTATATATATATATATATATATATATATATATATATATATATAT
This sequence comes from Masticophis lateralis, assembly GCA_030761175.1. Classification (NCBI taxonomy): domain Eukaryota; kingdom Metazoa; phylum Chordata; class Lepidosauria; order Squamata; family Colubridae; genus Masticophis; species Masticophis lateralis. The sequence continues at coordinate 117,284,368 of JAUDYJ010000003.1, forward strand.
ATATATATATATATATATATATATATATATATAATATGCAAAGATTTAGAAATAAATATGAAGAGATTTAAGAAGTGCAGATTTCCATACTCCCAAAAGTATATGAGAAAAGCAAAATACAATGTAATAAAAAGGTCTTTTTGCTTTCCACTGAGATTTGTTGTTGCATTATTGAATTCACCAAGTGATATCTGAGAAATATACTTTATAAAAACAATGCAAAGGTATCTGCTGAAATGGGCTTGCATATGTCTGTGTGTGTGTGTGTGTGTGTGTGTGTGTGTGTGTGTGAGAGAGAGAGAGAGAGAGAGAGAGAGAGAGAGAGAGAGAGAGAGAGAGAGAGAGAGAGAGAGAATGCTGTACTGTATATAAATGAAACCATACATTACTTTTTAATTTTATAAATTTAATTTAATTTTAGTACCTGGTTATCTGATTATTTGTAGAAGGATGTGGGCCAGATTTGATGGAGCAACACTATGTTGATTACATACAAATAATTCTATTTATTACATAGCAATTTTCAGAATGCATTTTTTAAAAACAATATTAGTTAATGTTGTACTACAAGAGTCGACTTGAGTTCATTAAGTTGTGCCCCAAAGGGAAAATAGACAGAAATGGCTTTATGTTACATAAACCTAAAAAGGTGTGATTAAATACCAAATCTTAAGTAATCACTATTGACAGAAAGAAGTAGAATTAAAGTGAGAAACTGGATTATGATTATGTTACATGGTAAAAAAACACATTTACTTATTCAACTTGATTTATACAGCTACCCATGTCACAACAGGGACTCTGAGCAGCAAAACAACCTCAACAAAAGATCTCTTCTAAAACTGCTAATAGATCTATGTGGAAAGATGATGATTTTCATTGTGATAAAAATTGGTGAATTCCACACACTCTTGTTCAGGGGTGGCAGACTGTGGGCTTCTTAAGATATTGGGTTTTTTGGCTGGAGAGTCAGCAGCTCTGGTTTCAGATCTAAGCCCCATGTAATGGGGTAAACTTGCATCTTTGGTCCACCTCTGCCAACCTAAAAGTTTGAAAGCATGCAAATATGAATAGATAAATAGGTACCACTTTGGTGGGAAGATAACAACACTCTGTGATGTCATGCTGGCCACATGACCATGGAAACGTCTTCGGATAGTGCTGATTCAATGGTCTTGAAAACACCATCCCCTATAGTTGGCAAACTATATAGTTGACTAGAGGAATAAAAACCCACAGGGACTCCTGTTTCAGTTTAGTTGGAATATCCCACTTTAACCTATATGTATTGTAGCTTGAACATGAAACACTATTACTTTTCTGCAAATTACATGGCATGCTTTAAGAAAAACAATCATTTTTGTGGAGGAGAGGAATGTCATTTATAGCCATTCCTCTTATCTTGTCTAATGTGATAAGCTTATTCTGTCAATTCACAATCCAGTTTTATACACTGGTGTAATTCAGACAACCTTTTTTCCCCATCATTGATTCCATAAGATAACTGTTCATCAGATTTTATTTCACAATGAAATTATAATGAAAACTAAAGAGATACAATAAAGAATAGAATATACACGAGCAGGACCCTATTAGACACAACAATTTTTTAAATCTTGTCTACTTTATTACAGTGTCATTGTAATAATGAAGCATAACATTCCACAGTTTGTGTGACTTTCAGAAGCAGCTTTGCCAGGTGTGGTGCTAGCAGGTGGCATCTAATGTTTTTAGTACTGAAAATGAGGTGATTAGATTATAGAACATGGATGGGTTTTGCCTTGACATCGAAGATACTTAAATATTAGCTTGATGCAGGAATTACAAATTTCACACCTGTTCACTTCCATAAAATAGAAACACCTCCATGGGATATCAGGGGGATTGGAATAATCATCCAAAAAGTGATGGTTTTGTGATATTTTTAATTGTTTACATTTCTTGTCAACACAGAGAAGAAATAATTACTGGAAGGCAAATTAACAATCCCCTAAGAAAAGAGGGAAAAAACAAGAAGATTATGATTTCAGATGATATATTTGTTCTTCCCTCCTTTGATCCAGGAAGAAATGGAATGGATGATTCCTCTTACTGATTAAAAGGTGTCTTGAGAACTACTGAATCTTCCCTAGATCTCTCAAGAGGAACTTTTGAAATTAGACCATGAAGAAAACTTGCTGTGCATAGGAATAAGAAGTCGCTCCTTAGTGAATCAAATGATCTGTTCTGCTCAGAATGTCATGGAACATAATAAACAAACCATAAAAATGATTGAACAAGAACAAGAGCAGAAATGTTTTCTACCTTCCAGTCCCTTGTGCTCAACTCTGGTGCCAATTTTATGGATACATGGCGAGCCTAGTTTCCAAATGGTTATGCTGAATGGCAGGTGGACCTATAATGAAACTGCTGTAATCTGTGAACGTATTTGGGATAAGGCATAACTATATAAGTGTGTGTGTGTGTGTGTGTGTGTGTGTGTGTGTGTGTGTGTGTATCAGTGGTGAAATCTAATTTTTTTACCACCAGTTCCCCTGCCACGCCCACCAAGCTACACCATGCGTGTGGCTTGGTGGGCGTGGCAGGGGAAGGATACTGCAAAATCTCCATTCCCATCCCACTCTGGGGCCAGTCAGAGGTGGTATTTACTGGTTCTCCAAACTACTCAAAATTTCCACTACTGGTTCTCTGAACTGCTCAAAATTTCTGCTACCAGTTCTCCAGAACCTGTCAAAACCTGCTGAATTTCACCTCTGAAATCTCCAAGACAGTTCTTATAGATTTTACTTTAATATCACAAATATCCATGTTTTAGTCACCTTGCATGTGGACTACTGCACTGTGCTCTATGTGTGGTTGTTCTTGAAGACTGCTAGGAAACTGCAATTGGTCCAGAATGCAGCATCTCAAGAAATAGTTGGTTTACCTCAATACATCCAATGCAGTTTCAGGTTCAATTCAAGATGATAGTTACAACCCATTAGTTCTTCATGGCATGGGACATGTCTCTAGTACATCTGGCTGCCTAAATTCCAACAGAGTGAATATTTTAAACCCCATCTTCTAAAATAGTATCATTTGAAGCTGTGCTTTCTGTTGAAGCATCTACCTCTGAAGTATTATCTCTATTAAGTTTGTATAGCCTGCTGTCTTTTAAACAGGTTTTGAAGAGACTTCCCCCCCCACAGGAATCAGAATAGAGGAGCATGTACTATTAATGTCTTAGATTTGTTGGTCTCTAAGTTACTGTTGTTGTTTTTAAATCTGTGTTATTTCATTGGGCTTGTTTTTAACTTGTACAACTTCTGGAGCCGTTATGTATTATCTCTCTCTCTCTCTCTCTCTCTCTCTCTTTCTCTCTCTCTCCATCCATCCATCCATCCATCCATCCATGCATCGATCTGTTCATCCATCCATCCACTCGTCCGTCCATCCATCCATCCATCCATCCATCCATCCATCCACCCACCCACCCACCCACCCACCCACTTATCTATTTACATACTTACCTACCTACCTGATTTGTTTGCTGCCTGTCTCACTTTGAGGTGACTTCGAGTTATGAAGTATACATTTGATTTTTAAATAAATAATTAGGAGAGTAATTCCTACCATTAATCTCAAACTCCTTGTTGGTTTACTGAGCAGATCAAAAGAAATGAAAATAATATTTCTCAACCATGAAAATGTAAAGATTGGCTTTCATATGTGTTCCTTGAGGAACACAATCCGAGACTCATTCAACAGTGTTTTAACAGAGAATTATTTTCTACACCTATGTAAATTGTTATAGATTCCTGGAACCCTCTTTTTCTACTCAATTTTTTTCACAGCTATTATATCTAACAATAAAGAGGCAGAGAGAATCTTCTGAAGGTTCAATAAGAATTATAGGACTCTCCACACTATATCATTTCCATTCTCCAATCCCTCATGATGCAAAGGGAAGCTGGCTTGTGATTGTCATTGTTTTGGCTCATCTCAGAATGCTAAAAAAACCAACATCCAGAGGATTCCCCTTCAGTGTTTACCCTCCAGACGATTTACACTGGCTGTTATGAAAAAACGAAAATAGTCAACCAAACAGTGTACAGCTTCCTTATCTAGTGCAATTCATGGACCAACTAAATTCTTGTCACTCCATGTAAAATTGAAATAAAATGCAACTCATTCCACAGCCATGCTGTTTTCAGTATATATTTTGTCTGGTCATATGGAAAGGAAGAGAGGTTGAAAAGAAGGAAGCTATTTCAGAAGTACTTAAGATGGGAAACAAGCTACAAGTCCTTATTCTAAAAGTTCCTGACAACTGTAATAGTGCAACAATAGCGTGCCAGCATTCTGCAGTCAGCTGGCTTCTTCAATAGCTATAACTAGTCCTTGCAAGTTGAACACAGACAAGAATAGAGGGGATGGGGAGATAATATGTTTGTATAATATGTACAGGTGGGTAGAGGTTATAGGACATTGAAGCTTAGAGAGGAAAAAAAGGGCTGTCAGAAATGCAGGGAACAAGAAATAGAATAAAGTAAGCAGTCCTAACAATGGAGAACAAAATGCCCAGCTCAGCAGAACAACAGTGTTAAAAGAGGCAAGGGAGGGAGAGAAGCGGGGGGGGGGGGAGAGATGAAGTGAGCGAGAGCACTCAGGTTTTAAATGGTTTTAAATAAATTACTGCCAAACCAAAATAAATTGACGTAGCTCTCCAAACCAGGGAATGTTAGCTTTTTCTGAATTCCTCCAAACCTTCATGCATCTTATGGTTAGCAAAAAGACACCAGAACAAAAATAAAAATGTAGCTACTGAATTTCCTATAAGATTCCCTTAAAAGCATTTTTTATTAAACTTCCAATCTTAGAACCTTATTCTAAAATGCCTGGAAATATCAAAATCATCCTTGTGCCCTGAGGAATAAGAAGGCTTTAATGAAAAAAAGTCTGATAAAATCCAAATGGGCTATAAAAAGTCAGAGGAATGTAGAAACTCTTCAATATCTAAATCCTTAGATAGCACATGCCATCAATGGTTGTAGCAAATTGTCTTTCCTAGAAGACTTTCCTTTGAATTTTCTTTATTGCCTTAAATCTCATCAACTTAGTCAAGTGGTTTTCAGCAAGACAGCATTAATAATTCAGTCTATGTTAAGAAGTGAAAATATATGGAAAGGAAGGAAGGAAGGAAGGAAGGAAGGAAGGAAGGAAGGAAGGAAGGAAGGAAGGAAGGAAGGAAGGAAGGAAGGAAGTTAGGAAGGAAGGCAGGAAGGAAGGAAGGAAGGAAGGAAGGAAGGAAGGAAGGAAGGAAGGAAGGAAGGAAGGAAGGAAGGAAGGAAGGAAGGAAGGAAGGATATGGCCATAAAAATACAGATTCCTAGCTGGATACATTAATGCAGATTCACAGAGTTTAGTATAGGATTCAAAACAGTATTTTTTATGTTTGGTACTAAGTTTTAGAAGACCTTCCCAATACCTACATTAATCTGACTGAAAGTCAAATTTGCAGAAAGATGAATGGCAGGACAGTCATCAGATATCAATTAAATGTTGCATAAGGTAAAAAGTGGGGCTGGGAGAGTTAAAATCTTGACGTTTTCCCACGTCATTAGAAGTCTGTTAGTTGAAATGCTTAAAATCCTGACTAAAATCCCAGTTTAAGATCCTCCAAAATCCCAGCAAAACAAAACACTTTGTAAGGTCTTTTGAAACTCTGGCTAAAATCTTAACCAACACTTTAAAAGTTTTCCTTTTTGGTAATGTTTTGACAAGCTCTCTAACTTGTCATCATTGGGCCCCTACTTTCAATTTAGAAGCTATGGGTATGCTATGAGATCGGAGTTGTCGCTTTTTTATGTTCGCTGCTGCTGCTGTATGTTGGTTAGCCTGCAACTCTGTGTCCTGATTGGAGGGCAGCAGTTTTTTCTCCTGCTTCATTATCCTAGCTGCAGCCTGACTGCATGTTAAAGGCCCAGCTTTCTCTGGTTCCCTATTACTAACTATCAACTGCAAAGAAGGAAGGATTCTGGTAGGCATCACAATACCACTGATTGCTTGTTGAGATCTCAGCCTTTCTTCTGGCTCGGTTCTCTCTCTCTCTCTCTCTCTCTCTCTCTCTCTCTCGCTATAATCTGCCAAGAGGGAAGGACTCTGGCAGGCATTACAACACCACTGGTTGCCTGTTGGGATCTCTGCCTATCCTCTGATGTTAAAACTCGAGTTTCCCTCAGTGCAGGTCCAAATACTTGATAACCTAGAAGCGTCATCTCGTCTATTCATATTCTGCGGTCTCTTTTCAATTTTGATAGCCTCCCTAATTATTCTCTAAGTAAGATGTTCTTCTTTCACCACTGTTCTAGTATTGTTGAAGGCGATATTTTGTCCCGTGGTCTTCATTTGTTATATCAAGGAAGAAGTTCGCTCTTCTTTTTTCACTGCATTTTTGTGTTCTTCTAAACACACACCTATTCGTCTGTCCAATGTGAGATGATTGACAGGAGGCACATGGCACTTCGTATACCTCTTGATTTTCCAGTTCAATTTTATCCTTGGGGTTTCTTAACATTATCACTATTTTTCTATCTGTGCAGAACACTGTTTTTATTTTGTGTTTCTGTAATATCTTACTAATTTTATCTGCCCTTTTATATAGGGCAGAATGGCTTTTCCCATATTCTGTTCTTCTTCTTGGGTTTCGCTCTGTCTTAATGTCTCTTGCCAGATTATACTTCTAATTTTATTTTCGTGGAACCCATTTGCCATTAATACCTCTGTGAGAGTCTGAAGCTCTGTTTGTACATGTGCCTCATCTGCTAGATGTTTAGTTCTAGTAATTAAGGTTTTTGCCACTGAATTTATTTGCGAAGGATGATGGTGTGAGTGTGCATTTAGGTATCGATTTGTGTGTGTCTTCTTTTGGTAGACACTACGTCCTAGGGTGCCATCAGTTTTCTTGTATATTAATACATCTAAAAATGGGAGTTGATTTTCAATCTCCATTTCCGCAGTGAACTGTATCTTCGGGTGCATGTTATTCAAGTGTACTAGAAAATTATCTAGCTTGTCTTTTCCATGGGGCCAGATGACAAACATATCATTTTAAGTAGTTTGTTCCAACACCCTAATTTCTAATCCCTCCAGGGATTAGTAATAGGGAACCAGAGAAAGCTGGGCCTTTAACATGCAGTCAGGCTGCAGCTAGGATAATGAAGCAAGAGAAAAAACTGCTGCCCTCCAATCAGGACACAGAGTTGCAGGCTAACCAGCATATGTCAGCAGCAGCGAACATAGAAAAGTGACAACTCCAATCTTGCAGCATACCCACAGCTTCTAAACTGAAAGTGGGGGCCCGATGATGGCAAGTTAGAGAGCTTGTCAAAACATTGCCAGAAAGGAAAATTTTTAAAGTGTTGGTTAAGATTTTAGCCAGAGTTTCAAAAGACCTTACAAAGTGTTTTGTTTTGTTGGGATTTTGGAGGATCTTAAGATGGGATTTTAATCAGGATTTTAAGTATTTCAACTAACAGACTTTTAATGACATGGGAAACCTGAGATTTTAACCTTTTACATACATACACTGGCAAAAACTTGAAAAGACATGTGTGTGTATGTGTGTGTATTGCTGATAAAGAAATAAAGGGACACTAGTATAGATCTATTTCAAGCTTTTTTGCTTTGACCATGGTTTGTCGTGAATATGACTGCTTGAGGGCCCCTGGATTGGAGCTGAAAGGCAAAAGAGAGCAGAATGCCCTCTCCCACATGTTGGGGTAGGGCCAGGGAGCCTACAATGTTTATAGACATGTTTATAATGTTTTCAAGAGACAAGTGGACTTCCTCATTTTTAGTTGAAGACTTTTATCTTAAGAACCATGGTGGCGAAGTAGTTAGAATGTAGTACTGCAGGCTTCTTCTGCTGACTGCTGGCTGTCTGCAATTTGGCAATTCGGATCTCACCAGGCTCTAACTCAGTTTCAGTTTCCCATCCTTCCGAGGTTGATAAAATGAGGACCCAGATTGTTGGAGGCAATATGCTGACTCTGTAAACCGCTAAGAGATGGCTGTAAAGCACTATGAAATGGTATATAAGTCTACTTGCTATTACTTCTCATCAGTGATGGGATTCAAATAATTTAACAACTGGTTCTCTGCCCTAATGATTTCTTCCAACAACCTGTTTGCCAAACTGCTCAGAAAGTTAACAACCGGTTCTTCCGCTCTGCCTGGAAGGTGGGGAATGGAGGGATTTATATTATTTGCAGACACAGCTGGTCATTTGCATTCTTTTAGACAGTTGTTCAGGCCACTTGAAGGTTTGTCTGTGTGCAAATGGGTGTGGAGTTTCTTATTAGAAAAATAAGAAAGCCCAGTCCTCTTGAAAAAGTACCTTTCAGACAATTATGAGCTGGATGACTAAGAATCTCCATAGACAATGTTTGTATAAAATAGAAGTTCTGGCTCCTGACAATCATTAGTCCCTTTCTTGCCCTGGTGTTCCACCAGAGGGTGATCTAGCACCACACTAGGTGGCCAGCAATGCTCTAGAGAAAGTCAGATCATCTGAGGCTTTGCTCCATTGGTCTTCTGAAGATCATGTCCAGGCAGATCCAATGCTGACTCCTGCTACCCATGCAGAATGCAGCTAGTGTTTCCCACACCAAAATGGTGGTACCTATTTATCTACCTGAAGATGGTATGCTTTCAAACTGCAAAATGGGCAGGAGCTTGGGGTGAGACATGGGAGCTCACTCCATCCCACAGTGCTGGGCTCGAACAGGTGGGAGTGCAGAGCACTTCCGATCCAGCTTCATTAAGCGGTTGCACCACTACATTCCTAGCAAAAATAATGAAAAATGCTTTTAACATATACATGACTTTAAAGAAAAGCCACAAAAGAAAAATGGTAAAAATGGAAATACACACTCATATGCTATCTTCATTTAGCAGTTAAAAAAAATAAAATTCTCCACATAGAGAGAAGCGTCCTGCTGTTTATGTTCGTTGGTATATCTTCTTGAAATAGAAGTATCCCTCTAACTTTTCCAGAGCTGCTTGTTGAATCCTTCAAAAATGCAATACCTTTCCTGATGCTGTAGCAGTTCTGCTACAGGTATTGAGATAATGTTTTTCTTAGATCCAACTAAATAAATGTAAGAGATTAGGTGTGTCTTTTTGCAGATTGCCATGTTTGAACATGGGATACCTTAGGTCGGGAGTGTCAAACTCAAGGTCCGCGGGCCACAGCCGGCCCGCAGGCTGCTTAAACCTGACCTATGGGGCTGGCCTGGAAATAGCAAAGAACCAGCCCGAGGTGTCTCTGGCAGCCAAAATGGGGCACGGGTCCTGCACATGGCCCCCCTGTGCCCCATTTTGGCTGGAGGGTGCTGCAGGGAGGCCGTCCAGGCTGAAAACAGATTGGCTGGATTGGTCTTCCATTTTGGCTGGATGGGTGCTGCAGGAGGCATCCGTTCTGTCTCCCCCTCCTGGCTGGCCCATGGAGGAGAACTACAATGCTGATCCGGCCCTCAAAGAAATCCAGTTTGGCACTCCTGCCATATTCATCTTTCACTGGAGAATATTATTCGATCCTAGTAGAACAATTCAGTATTAAGAAGGTATAGAGCCAGTTCAGAGGCTTGACCACTGTCTACAGTATGTGCATGATAGCAATCTACAGTTAATCCTATCTCAAAAATTGTGCTGCAATTTCTCTTCAGAAATGAGAAAAAAAAGTATATTTAAAATCTAAGTATTGTAACAATGTTAAAGTGGGGATTTCTTACTGAGAATTCCATTGCCTTTAGCATTCCACTCACACTGTGATGGTTTATTCTAAGGAGATTGTTTTTATTTTATTTTGCAGAGGGATCTCCTAGGAGAGGTTTTTTTTTTTAATATTTTGAAAAGCTCATGGCTTCATCAAATTTGCTGACATTTCTGTCTTGCATAAGTGCTGTTGTTTGTTTACCGAAGCAGTGGCATTAAAATAACCAACAACCTAATATTCAAATGTATGGAACTTAGATGTACAGAGAAATGATATTAAATGTGACAGTTTTCAAATACCTGAGAGTGTTTTTATCAAGTAGCATTTGGATGAAATGGCTTACTTCCACCCTACACTCTATTGTTCTTTTTTATTATTAGTTCCTTTCTAGAAAATTAAGAGCTTTAATTCATCGAGATTCCTTGAGATGCTAATGAGGCATGCTAATTTAGGGTGAGCAGCATCAGTGTGGATTTTTGATCAAACAGCTGTTAATTTTGCAAGGGAAGTTACTAAATCCGAAGGCTACAAGATATGGCTGTGTGTAGAAGATAACAATAAGAAGCAAGCAGATGGATCTGTGCAAACATTCTAAAAGAGCTCCGATTTCAGTTCACTGAAGTGGGAAAGAATAATTTGCATTTTTCAAAGGAATAGGGAAGACAGGGATTTAATTATACTAGAAAATGAGTTCCTGGTGAGAATGGAAGAAAGAAGGCCAAACTAATTTGAAATGTATTATCTGGCTTTTTCAGAGTTGCTTGTTGATTTCCATTTTTGTAGTGCATATGGGTATGAGTGATCAATGTTTGAAGAAATAGTTTGTGTTTCCAATGTACAATGTATACATATATGCACAATGTATTTGTTTTTTTCCTCTCCTCCCTTTAGAAGCCCAAATGCATCACATTTGGTATGCATTTGAAATTTCTTATTACCTGTAACTAATATTATAAATCTTAGCTGTATTTTCTACCTTTTAGTTTAACTTCAAAATCCCTCAGCAAGCAAGCAGTTCAAACGGGGGGGTGAAATGCTCCCGGTTCGGACTGGATCAGCTGATCCAGTAGCAATGGTGGCAGGTGGTTCGGAGAACTGGTAGCAAAAATCCCTGTGCCGCCCATCCCCCACCATGCCCAGCTGAACTGCAGGATCATCAGAGATTTTTTTTTTTACTTTTAAAAGCATTTTTTCTACAACCTCTTCCGACGGAAAAATGCTTTTAAAAGTAAAAAAAAAAAAAGCCTCTGATGATCGCGCAGCTCAGCTGGAATAGTCAGAGGCTTTTCAAAGCAATTTTTCTGCAACTTCTTGGATGAAGAGGTGGTTTAAAAAATGCTTTGAAAAGTCTCTGACTATCCCAGCTGTTTCCTGATCGGCAGAGAGATATTTTTTAAAATGCCTCTCTGATGATCCCAGCTGAGCTTCCTGATTGGCAGAAGCTTTTCAAAGCATTAGAAAAAATGCTTTGAAAAGTTAAAAAAAAAAGTTGGCCACACCCACCACCCAGTCACATTAACCCTCCCCCCCCCCCACCAAGCCACACCGACAGAACTGGTAGTAACAAATTTTACGTTTCACCCCTGGTTCAAACCTCTGGAAAGGGAAGTCACTATTTTTTCCCTCTTGGCAATGGATTAGATGACAAGGAAAACAAAAGGGAAGAAAAAATGGAGAGTGTTGCCCCCACCCTTTTTTTCTTTTAATACATTCATATCTGATTTTTTTCTGCCCATGTGTGACATCAGGGGAGGGAGGGAGGGAGGGAGGGAGGGAGGGAAGGAAGGAAGGAAGGAAGGAAGGAAGGAAGGAATTTTATTTTCCTTCACTAGAGCACAATTCACAAAATCAAGGGGTTTTTTTTATGTATTTTCGGGCTTATACACAAACAAATATGTGGTTCATGCTTATTATTTGCCACCCTCTCAATAGTCAGCACCAATTCAAGCAAAAATATGCAAGCCAGACAGTCTGGCAGAATATGTGAGGAAGATCTTGTGGTACAGCAACACCCATATGAGTGCTATTTTTGGAAAGTGCTCCTTCCAAAAGATGGCCTTTCATGTTATTGCTCAAATCATAACCAGGACTTAAACATTCCTTACAGATCCATCCATCCAACCCTAGAACCTGATAGAAAAATAAACCAAAGTAAATCACATGAAAAATCAATAGAGTTCCAGCATCATACATAGTTTTCCCCAGTGGTCCTGATCCTTATCAACCAATTTTAAACTGTATTTTTATTTAATTTATCAGAAATCTGATGTGACATATCACATCTAGGAAAAATAGAGAATATAGAAGTTCACATATTTTAATTTCAGAATATATATCTCCAAAACATATACATAGATCAGACTTACCAAATTTGGAACCATCTAGATAAATTCAGTTATAATTCTCATCATTTCCAAATAAGGTTGTCATTGGCTTATTGATTGGGGATGATGGAACTGTAATCTATTTCATCTGGTTGGTATGTGCATGAGAAAGACTGATTTAAATTCCTCTCATTTATGCAATTGATATCACCTGAGGAACACTTAAACTTCCTTTTCTAAATATTTGAGAACTTTCTTACACATTTCTTTAGAAACCCACATATACAATAACAAATCACAAAACACAGATCTCCTCAGTGTAATTGATCTAACAAAATCTTTCTTGTTCTGCCAACTTCCCTTTGAATCTTTGATGAGAGTGCAAAACACGCTATGGAAAGCTTGATTTCAAAATATATCTCATAATCATAAAGGTCACAATAGCCGAATGCAATTAAGCTTTCATGATATTTAAAGGTTTGCTCCCCTCAAGATACTAGTCTGAAAAGGGCAAAATGGCAATAGCAGGAAGAGACCTCCTTCAGAAGATAACTGGTATGGGTGAGTCAGTCATAAGTGATGACTGAAAGCAGTTAAATCCTCATTTGGATCTTTGCTGCCATCAGACTGTATTTCTACAAGGTGTTCAGATCTGTCTACTACATTTTGATAGGATTCTAAGCGCGGAGTCACTTTTCTTTTTATAGGTAAAAAAGTCATCAACACAACTGTGGCATCCTGGAAAAAGTGAATATGGGATGAAGGCCATTTCATGCTAAATTGGAAATGTGTCAGTTGGAGTTTCCTGCAAATTTCTAACTGACCCTATGATACAAAACCCATCTAAATTGTGTAGGAATTATGGACATAATAATCAGTAATCTGCTTGTTCAGTAGATTATTTTGAAACTGATTAGGAATATGAATACACATACAGACACAAACTTCAGAGGATAATTAGAATTGCAGAAAAAACAATTGCTACCAACCTGTCTTCCATTGCGGACCTGTATAACGCATGAGTCAAAAAGAAGGTTGTGAAAATATTTACAGATCCCTCACATCCTGGACATAAACTGTTTCAATTCCTACCCTCAAAATGACGCTATACAGCACTGCACACCAGAACAACTAGACTCAAGAACAGTTTTTTCCCGAACGCCATCACTCTGCTAAACAAATAATTTCCTCAACACTGTCAAACTAGTCACTAAGGCTGCATTACTATTAATCTTCTCATCATTCCTAACATTCATCTCCTCCCACTTATGGCTGTATGACTGTAACCTTGTTGCTGGCATTCTTAAGATTTATATTGACTGTTTCCCTATGACTATCATTAAGTGTTGTTCCTTATGATTCTTAACAAATGTATCTTTTCTTTTATGTACACCGAGAGCGTATGCACCAAGACAAATTCCTTGTGTGTCCAATCACACTTGGCCAATAAAGAATTCTGTCCATATAAATTTAAGGAGTAGTGTAATGTTTCTATAGACTTTAAAGGGGGGCCTCACATGCTCTCCTTAGTCTATCCTTGAAAGTCTTTGTGTAATTCTTGCATTATTCTCTTGAGCCTTGGATGCTTAGTCTAGTTCTTCCTATTACTTTATTTCCATCTCTTATAAGCATTTTGATAACAGAATAAGCAATGCTAATGGACTTTGCAGAATTTCACTCTGCGAGTTATAGTGCAGAATTCATGGAAATGCCTAACAAAATAGTATGACAACCCACATATCAAGTCAAGGCAAATTTGGGCAGCCAAGAATGTCCTCAAAAATGGAGCCAAACAAAATAGTTCTTATACATATGCTCTACTGAGATTTGCTGCATTCTTATTCATAACTACTATGAATGCAATGCACAGAATCCACCATTCCATACATCATTTCTGGTCACAGAATAATAATGATGTCATTATAGAATCACAGGACAATGATGAAAATGACATATACTATGTGAAAACATCACACCTGAATCTTCGAAATCACTATTGTAAGTATTCCACGTCTCACTGATGCGTAGCAGGCTCTCTTCCATAGCTTGAATATCCATATATGGACAGTTGCATTCTGGGAATTTGGACCCACACTGACACCAACAATCGTTGTCCTTGCAGATAAATTCTCCCTCTGAATTGCATGCAATGTAGCTCAGAGCCGCCTGCACAAACCTCTCTTGCAAATATTCGGGCAGGATAAGCTGAAGACCTTAATGGAGGAGGAAGAGAAGGAGATCAAGAAACAATTTATCTTAATAAGTGAGATAGTTTCCTTAGAGGTTACCCAATTCTTTATATTTAATTCTATCTACAATCAACATGTCCATAGAAAATGTTAGGTCACAGATTTAAAGGCAATCAAACAACTAACATAGATAATTTTTTATGTCTTGTGACAAAGTCAAAGCCTCCTGGGGAAGAGAAACATTTTTGCAATTGATTGCTAGAGGGTGATTTTTCACATGCCAAGGGGAACCTGGAAACTGGTTTTTAGTGAATCTATTGAAAAATGGCTCTACTAGGAAGAAAAAACTTCACAATGTTTTTAATTTTCCACTTTTAAATGCATAAAACCTATAGGGAATTTTTTAAACAACATTAAACCTATATACCAGTGGTGGGTTGCCTCCGGTTTGCACCGGTTCTATAGAACCGGTAGTAAAACTGGTGAGAGGCTCCGCCCACCATCCCCACCATCATCAAAATGCTTCTGTGCATGCAAACCGGTAATAAAGGTAAGCAGAACCTATCCCTGTTATGTACCAAGACAAAACTTCCTTGAGTAGCTTTATGTTACAGATTACTGACAATACTGCAAGGATTACTTCAAATCATTGTACTTGAAGTGTGAATTCCGCCCATGTTTGTATCACTGATAAAATTACTTTTTAAAAAAATCTGCAGAACCATTTTGTTCAGGAATGATGCTCTTTTATTCATATTATCATCTGGAACGAGCTCCCCCCCGGAGATACTGAGGATCCTGGACCTGCGCACATTTCAACGTGCTCTCAAAACATTTTTATTTTAGCAAGCTGGCCTGGCCTAACTCCTCCTTTTAAATTTTTTAAAATGTTAATTTGTTTTTGAAATTGGGTGTTTTAAATTGTTTTGGCCAAAATATTTAATAATTTTAATGGGTTTTTTAATGTTTTGTTTTATCTGTTTTTATCTTGGCTGTTCACCGCCCTGAGTCCCTTTGGGAGTAGGGCGGTATATCAATGTGATTAAATAAATAAATAAAATATTCCTATTGTTAATTCAAATGTATCTTTTGATCAGGTTTTTTGAAAATCATTTCTGATCCACAGCACGGAAGATGTTTCCTCAGAATAATTCTATGATGCTGGGGAGTTTATAGAACAATAGTAATTAATAAGTAATTAAATTAGTAATCAAGAGCCTTGGATAGCTCAACAGGCTAATAAGCAGACTAAAGCCTGTTATTAACATCCAGCTGTCTGCAATTGCACCAGTTCAGGTCTCACCAGGCTCAAGGTTGACTCAGCCTTCCATCCTTTCTAAGGTAGGTAAATTGAGGACACAGTTTGTGGGGGCAATAAACTGACTTTGTATAAAAGTCCATACAAAAGTATGAAGGCTATTGCTTAACGCATTGTAAGCCACCCTGAGTCTATGGAGAAGAGCGGCATATAAATCTAATTAAAAAAAATAAATATCAAAACTTATATATCAGGAATTCTATTTTTCAGTTTTGTGGGAAGAGACCCAAGGAAACTCTTCCCACAAAAATGATTTGGTATCTGTGTGAAAGAGCATCCCTAATCCCAAGACTAAACTGAGGAAAAGAATGATCAAATCATTTTCTGTTGTAGCCATATATGTTTCACTTATCTATCCAATTTTAGGAAAGACTCACTAGAGAACTTCTCTTTCGTGAAGACTGTCAAAAAAGGAAATAGATTTTTGATATTCCTTTGACTGTGAGAAATGCCCCCCCCCCCGGGTTTGGCATGTAAGTGCTTGCAGCAAAATTGATCACTACAGTTAATAAACATTTTGGAACATTGTGAGAAGGCATCAAACTAATTGCCAGGTACGTAGCCTATGCCAGGGATTTAATTATTTATCACTTTATCACTTTTATAAATAACTTTATCACTTTATCACTTTTATAAATAACTCAAGGCAACATGCACATATACAAAAGCCAACTGGATGGCTTTGGGCCACTCACTCTCCTTCAGTCCACCCACTTCATTAGTTTGTTGTAATTGGATGAGGAAGGAGCATTAGATATCTCACTACCTTGAGTTATTTACCAAGTAATAAAAGATGGATACAAACAATCTAATAAAATCACAGTGATTAAGAAATGTAGCTCATAGCAGACAATTTCAAAATACAGCCAGAATATACCTCGACATAATATTACACTATGGCATTATTCTAAATTCAGGGTTATCATATGAAAAAAAAAACATTGTTGTATATATTCTTATGGATTGCACCTCATATTTTGTCTTCTCTACATATTTCAATTGAAAAGGAAAGTTTGGCATACGTGGCCTTATGACTTCTATCCTATTCTTATATTTCTCTGAATGTTGAGGTTATTCACACAGTTTCCAACCCTGCCTACTCTGTGCAAGCATTACATGGAAATCAGGCAAAGGAAGCTCAAGTGTTGAATGATAAGTTGGTCAATGAATAAATCCACTTGGACATGGGTACACTTTATTGAAGGCTGACCCATCCAAAGAGACAGCAGACATGACTGCTTGGACAATAAAAAGCTAGAAGCACTTTGCTGATTTGAAAAACAGATGCTTAAGAATCTTGTCATACTTAATGGGCTCTGAACACAATATTCATTTTTTGTTGTCTGACTATAGTTTTGTTGGTCTTTGGAACGCTAATACAGCAATATATTTTGGCGCTGAAACAGGATCATATTCTAATTATTTAACTCCTTCAAAACCATTATTTCTAATTATAATAATGCAATGTAGCTGAATGGGTAGAAATAATTGTATAGGGTTTTCTCACATATACCTCTCAGTTTCCAGGCCAAACAACAAGAAGGAGAGGTTGGACACTATTTGACCGAATCCAATATAAATTGCACAAGATTTGGTCATAGTATTTTAAATGTTTTTAGACTGGAACAAGCCAGTCTACTTACTCTCAGTGGATTGAGAGTGACATGAAAAAGCAACCATTTTTTATGCTTACATGCTTATTACATTCTTGTTTTTGTTGACATAGTTTGCAAATGTTTGTAGTACATCTTGACCAAAGACCAAACAAATTAATGCATGAATTTTGGAGAAAGATGGCTCGCTGAAAGATATATAAAAAATATGCAATATTACAGAGTACAATAAAATGTCTATTTAAAGGTATTGCTGGAAAATATGAAAATAAACTTCGCTTTACTTTTGCAAAATTTCGCAAAATACATTAAAATTGTTGTTTGTCAAGGCAATGATGACTATGATGTGAATTTTAAAAGACTGTTGTATATGTGACCATTTTGACATTAGAATTACAGTACGATATGTAACAAAACAAGACTATGATTGATATAATATTTTTAAAAGCATTTTACTGATAAATATTATGTCGACCATAGTGAGAACAGCATCTGAACAGCAAATAACTTCAATCTACACAATGGAGATATGAATCCCAAAGAAAATTACAGGATCATCTACCAAAATGTAATGTAGCATGCCCTAAAATATCAGGCATAGTGTGGGATATTCAAAATTGGCTGTCCTATTCAGGGGTGGGTTCTACTTATGTTTACTACTGGTTTGCAATGGGAGTGTGCGTGAACTTCTGTGCATGCACAGATAGTCAGCCTCCCGCCCAGTGGAAATCCACATATTTTTACTACTTGTTCTGTGGGCATGGCTTGGTAGTAGTATAGCATGGTGGGCGTGGTGTGACTTGGTAGGCATGGCAGGGAAAGGATACTGCAAAATCCCCATTCCCTCCCCACTCCTGGAGGAAGGATATTGCAAAATTCCCATTCTCTCCCCACTCCTGGGGGAAGGATATTGCAAAATCTCCATTTCCAGCCCACTCTGGGGCCAGGTAGAGGTGGTATTTACCAGTTCTCTGAACTACTCAAAATTTCTGCTACCGGTTCTCTGAACTACTCAAAATTTCCACTACCAGTTCTCCAGAACTTGTCAGAACCTGCTGGATTTCACCCCTGCTCCCGCCACTTTTACTACCGGTTCTAAAGAACCAGACAAAACCAGGAGCAAACCACCACTGGTCCTATTACATGAGAAGAAAAGGGGAAATTTTGTGTTTCATCCATCAATTCAAACAAAAAATAGTTCCCACTGTCTATCCCAAGAGCTGGAAAATAAATTTCAGATAAACCATGTTTGAAACCCACTAAAAGTTCAACTAGCAGCTCATCATCTCTATTAGAAAACTATGCATATTGCTGCATTCTGGAGAAAGCATAACATTATTCCATGTTTTACAGAAAGATACTAAGCAGACCTCATATGGTAGTAACTGATTGGAAATGGCCTTCCTGATATCTTTTGTACACACTAAGTAAAGTCCAACCCCCCAAAAAATAATAACAACAAAAAATCCCTCTGTTCTGACCATGAATAACCTTAATGGATTTTCTTAATCATGTTGATGTATAACACGGATCTCAAACTTGCTGTGTCACACTGCCATCACATGATGTATAGCGACATTTTTTCTCTTCATGGAGCTGGGGTAGGCATGGCCTGCCCATGACGCATCCAGCCTACGGGCCACCAGTTTGACACCCCTGATATATACCATTGTATGAATTAATTTTTTTCTAACATTCATTGTTAATGCTATTCTCATTTCTCAGAATTCTAGTCCTCTGCATTTTCTCTTCTCAAATATATATTTAGGTAGAAATCACTGACAATCTGAGGAATATTATTTTTTCTCTACTCTTATTGGAAACCTTTAATTTCCCTTGAAACACTTTTCTGTATTTGCCTTGAAGTTGGAGACAATTCTACTGCCAAATTTCTATAAAACCCCTGAAGGAAACTCAACGAATGTTAATAAGATTAACACAAAGTCTCCGGATTTTTAATATCATCATTGGTTCCCTAAGCACCAGACAAGCAAAAATGTATTAAAAGTAAGAGACAAACAATGATTCCCCAGCCCAATTTTTATTGTAATGTGCTGGAGGATTTTTTTTCTCTCCTTCTAATTATATACTGTATTAGCCTGATGAAATTTCTAGCAGTGACTTTCATTGTAGGACTATGTATTGTTGAATTAGCAACACTAGCATAGTCCTTGAAATTAGATATGAAAAACATACAATGGCCAGTGGTATTTTTCTTTGTGATACATAGTTAAAATTTTAACTAAAATGCTCGGACTGAGCAATACTTTGCTTTTCAACAAATTTTAACAATTTTAAATAGATTGCCATATATAACAAGGAAATAGTCTAGCTCAATGTATTAGAACTCCATTAGGATCCTGTAATCTCTTAATTTGGGGTAGAGTCACCCTGACTGAATGGAAATGCCCAGGAAGGGTTTGGATTAGGGTTAGATCCTACCTGGAGTTCGCAGCAGGTATTTTTTTCCTTTGTGCTCTAGGCGAGAGAAACATCTGCCGCTACCTAGGATTGAACTCTCAACCTTCCAAGTGGACGGTGAGTGTCTTTACCACTAGGCTACCATGCTATTCATATCCAACACCCTGAATGTTTAGAATAATTCTATATATGAATTGGAGTACTATCAGATAGTATCCAAACGATATATTAAAGTAAATAACATGGCTACAATAAATTTTTTGAACCTGAATTTTTCTTCATATTTGAACAGAATCTTGATTTCTGTATACCTGTTGAAACCTTCGGGAAATGGAACATTTGAAATGATTCTCCACATGTACTCTTTAGACATACTGTAAATTTAGCAACAATAGTCCTGTAAACATCTTCCTGTAAGAAGTTAACAAAATTCCACCCACGTACCTTGCAACTGAATCTTATTTTCTGGACTCTGTACCAAAACAGAACTGACAGAATCTAGGTTGTCATAGTTACTGCAGCCAAGAGGACCAGTCCGGGTTTCTGTCACCTGGTGAGTAAAGGAATGGAAAACCATTTGCTGTATTATATAGAAAAGGCTAAATTTCCTTCCCAAAACATCTGGAACTTGAAGAAGTAGTGGTCATTGTAATAAATACACATGACATTATATTTCACCATGCAAACTTTCTTTCTTTCTTTCTTTTTTAGTGTAGTATTTCATCAATAGAAGAGTATTTCTGGTAGTGCTAAATTTTCTACAGATTAGAAAGCAGCAAACCCTTGGGAAGTCAATTTTTATAAACCTGGGAGAAGAAATAACCCTTCTCAATTTTTGTGGAACTAATAATATGGAAAATGGATGGTTAGTATGTCATGGAGGATTCCTGAGAAAGAAAAATAAATCGATATTTATTTAGTCATTTGTGCATAGATGAAAAAAATAAGTATCAGAAGAACCCTGACAACATTCTGCTTAAAATTATATTGTTGATTTACAATAAACTAGCTTCAAGGAAAGGAATGGAAAGAAGAGAGGGTCAGACTTCTGGATATAATATTAATATTCAAACTGGAAGCATAGTTCTTTATACGCATAGTTCTTTATAAGCATACTACTTTTTTATGTCATTTATAGGTTACTGATTCATCAATTACTATTCTTAAAAATGTGTAAACCAATTTTTCTAGCATGCCAGAAGAGACTGAAGACTAAAATACTGCAGTTTGATTTTAATTTTTTAAAGAAAATCATTTACTGAAAAAAAAGAGCTCTAATTTCTTTTCTGTATATTTTTGAAACTCAACTTCTTTGAAATTTGGTATTAATCCTACTGGAAGGCTTTAAGTATGTGTTATAGACTTTATTTCAGCTCATGCTGAAATCAGTGAGATAAAGATTAACCAGGAATAATTTGCCTCAATCACTTTGACGGGACCCAAAACTCACTATTTTAATACAAATATTGGATGATGGAGGACGAGTTAACCTAGGAAAAAAATAATATATTTCAAATTTGGCATAGCTTCTGCCTCCTGTTGAGTGGGAAGTTTGAATTTGATAATTTTGTATTTGATCAACTTTTCCCTAGCTGGTTAGATAAAGAATCGTTTAATCAATTTCCATTGATTAAAAAGTGAATCCACTTGCAAAAATCTGTCTTCTCCCCATCCCTGAACTTTTAGGGAATTTCTGTATTTTTCCTATAATAAAATTTATTTTGTCTAAGAACAGGTACAGCCCACAGTAATGCAGGTTAAGATGTGTTTATTAATTTTGAACAATGATGTGAGTGATCCTTATCACATATAGGCCAGGGGTGGGCCTCAAAACTTTTAGCAAGGGGGTCTCTGCCCAGTTGCTGGATGGGCATGGCCTAGGTGGCCTCCTGCACCATGGTGGGGAGACACTTTTGCCCTCCCCGGGCTCTGGAGGCTTTCCTCGAGCCTCTGGGAGGGCAAAAATGGCCTCCCCATGTTCCAGAGGCCTCTGGAGGGCTGAACATCTGGTAGGCCCATTTTTCGCCCTCCCCGAGCCTCCGCACATGCTCTGCACTTACCTGCATCCAAAACAGGCTGCGTGGGGACTCCTGGGAGGGGCGATGTGGGGCCAGCCAGGAGTGGGATTTGGGGGTTCTCTGAACTGCAAAAAAACTTAGCTGGAGGTTCTCCTGAACTCCTGAGAACCCCCAGCAGCCCACCCCTGATATAGGCCCCCAAAACATTGTTTGCATACTTGTTTTAAAATATTTTAAAATTATACAAGGTATGATGTGTACAAAGTACATAGAATTTTACATAAGACAATTAAGGGTTTAGATGGAGCAGGTTAAGCACCATAAATTACTTTGTCCAAATGTTTGTATACATGTAATTCTGTTTTGAATTTATAGGTTCTCCTTTAAATTTATCTTTAACACTTGTTATTAATCAGGAGAGGGGCTGTAAGCAGATTGACAGATTTTTCTCAACATGAAATACTGGTCTAAAAAGCAGAACAATTTAATTATACACAGGTGGCATCAAGCATGTCAAAGAAAATAACTTTTCTCCATCCCACCTTTCTTCTTCTTTGATTGTTTTGGAAGTCTCTAAATGAAAAGAGTCTAACTACTTTTAGACAAGCAGATTTAGACAAACGGATTGAGAAAAAAAAGGAAAAAGATAGTGTTGAAATAGTCTGTCTTTAAGGAGCTATATATCAAATTGCCAGCTGAAAAATATAAAGACACCTGCAACTTTCAAAGAAGCATGATGAATATTCTATAGCATACAGTTTATGTCTTTTTATTAAATATGTGTAGCTACAGGCAATTACCTCCATTAACATATATTTCAAAGAAACATTGGTAAGGCTAAGGAGGATCATCAACAGCTCGTATAAACTAAAAGGTTCTCTAAACTGGTGTGACATTCTTCCTCTGTTCATATCAAGAAGAAAGATGGCATTTGGGAACATAAGTCATTTCAATTTGGTTATTGTTAAAATGTTTAAGAGTTGTTTCTCATCAAAACTAACAAATGAACAATACTTAAGCTAGTTGCTGGAAGATCTCTAGGTTTTTATGAAAAAAGGTTGAAAATTACAACATTAGAATAATCAGCAATTCATTATTAGCTTTCCCGCCCATTAAAGTGAAGGCATTTTGCTTCTATATGTATGAGAAAAATAACAGTTCTGGTGTGTAGAGGTCCAAGTTTGAACATTATATTCATTCAGTTTCTCCAACCTGGTTTCTTTCTTTCTTTCTTTCTTTCTTTCTTTCTTTCTTTCTTTCTTTCTTTCTTTCTTTCTTTCTTTCTTTCTTTCTTTCTTCCTTCCTTCCTTCCTTCCTTCCTTCCTTCCTTCCTTCCTTCCTTCCTTCCTTCTTTCTTTCTTTCTTAGATTTATATACTGCCCTTCTCCTTGAGGACTCAGGGCGGTGAACAGCCAGAAGTAAAAACAATTTTACAAAAGTTAAAACAATTTTAAAAGCAATTAATATAAAATTTGGCCCATAAATTTAAAACAATTCAATTAATATTTAATATCAAACTCTAAAAATTAACCATGGGATCAGGCCAGTCTGGCTAACTGGAAAAAGTAAGTTTTTAAGGCCCGACGAAAAGTCCGGAGGTCTGAGATTGTTCACAACTCTGGGAGAAGATCGTTCCAGAGGGTGGGAGCTACCACAGAGAAGGCTCTCCCCCTGGGGGTCGCCAGCCGGCATTGTCTGTCTGACGGCACCCTAAGGAGGCCCTCTCTGTGGGAGTGAACTGGCCGGTGGGAGGCAATTGGTGGCAGAAGGCGGTCCCGTAAATACCCTAAGCCATGGACCACTTTAAAAGTGATCACCAACACCTTGAAGCGCACCCGGAAGTCCACCGCCAGCCCATGCAGCTCATGTAGGAGAGGTGTCACATGGGAGTGCCCTGTCGCTCCCATAATCCCCCCCAGTAGGAACCTCCGGGTGCACCCCAAGGGGAACCCCATGTAGAGAGCATTACAATAGTCCAGGTGAGAAATGACGAGTGCTTGAGTGACTGTGCGTAAGGTATCTACATTATGATGGGCAGAACTCTCCAAACTAAGAAATCAAAAGGCAGTGCTGAAATATATTTTAACATTTTGTGCACATAACTACTCCTCTTTGCCTTCAACCTTGTTACAAAGGAGACTGAAAACATTTGCTTTTATTTGCAACTAACTGCAATTTGTCAATAATGCCCTACATGGGAATTGTGATTAATTTTAATGCTGATGTATTATTTCCCCAAGCCATGATAAGGCATCACAAGCTGAAATGAGCCAAATTGAAGACTAAGCGTTTCTTTATTTATTTTTTTTAGATTAACACAGATAACAATTTGTTGATTGAGGAAGAGTAAACAGTAGAAAGGAGTGACAGAAAGACATGAGGTGAATCTCATTAATTTTGCATTAAATCTATTTAATCATATGTCCAAATTCAGCCAAAGTCTGATGGTTCTTCTTGCATATCTTAAATAAATAAATCAATATTTAATATATCAGTGAGCAATGCCTTGACACTTTGCTGTCATAGAAAAGAAGTGATATCACTCATGCAAATACAATTAAAAATGTTTTGAATATCTGTTTTTACAAAAGAAACAAATCACATATAAGTCTTGACCGAGCCAATGAATTTGCTTTGCTGATTAAAGCCAAATATTCATATACAACAACGCTTAGTATTTAACAGAAGAGCTAATCAAATACTTCTGGGAATGATGGCAATTGTCACTTTTGGATTTATCTGTTGATTGTGTTGGATTAATTGAGACTTTAGTTTGATCCTGCAAGGAGGGTCACAGAAATATCCCTCACACATTTCCATACAAGAGTCATTTGGTTTAATGCACTGTGAATGCATAATGTTGCTTTATAATGAAGATGTATGGGAGCACATTTACATTTTCCATTTATTCTCATTATATCTTGTAACATCTGACGTAACCAAAGAATGATAACTAGGATAACCATTAAATGCTATGTTTTTTACATGTTTATGTTTGTCCTTCATCTGGACATGAGGAGGAGAAGAAAGAGGAGGAGGAGGAGGAATGACTTTGAATCAGAGAAGAGAAAAATGGCTCTGAATCATGTTTGTGATAGAGTACTGCAGTGAAAGCAAAGATTTTTGTTGTTGTTGTTGTTGTTTATTTTCCACCTAGATTCCAGTAATCTACTAGTGTTGCTGTACAATTCGAGTCTTTGAAATGTTAGGGACTTTGCAAGAACATGTCTATTTGTCAGGCTTCATGGGTAAACCATAAAAAAGCAAGACCAGATGAGTTAAGGCTACTGTATTGTAAGGCTACATTAACAGAATCTTGTAAATCTGAAAGTACAAAAACTCTCTCTCTCTCGTTCTGTGTGTGTGTGTGTGTGTGTGTGTGTGTGTGTGTGTATGTGTGTGTGTGTATTTTCTCTAACCGGGTATTTTCCTACGTAACCAAGTTTGCAGCCATCCACTATATCCTAGGCGTCTTCAGATAGCAAGCAACCATTTTGCTGCCTATTGGGAGACTAACATAGATCTACTTCGGACTGATTGGTCTTCATCAGATAGCCACACCCGTATTCCCTCCCTGTAGAGGCTAAGTATTTGCTTTCTTCTCTTATTGTAGGTTTAAAATGAGGACCAATCAGTCTGAAATAGATCTATGTTAGTCTCCCAATAGGCAGCAAAATATATATATTTCTCTACATACAACCATTTTTTTAATGACCATTCGAAGTTACAATGGCACTGAAAAGCAAAATAAAAACTGGACTCATTACAGTTTCTATTCCTATTCCCTTAAGTCTCTTTGAGTGCACTTAAGACCTCTGTCTAACTAAACCTAAGGAATGCCCAAAACAAACATGCGGTCCATATTTACTCATAGCTCTTGCTATTCATGCTCTTTTTCTGGATGTATTAGTACAGCTCCCCTTTCAGTGATCTCATTTTATGCTGTCCTGCCTATTTTTCCAGAGCTGTGATCCTTTGTACATTATCCCATTAACCATCTCAAAGTGAACTCACATTTGGATTGCTACATTGCAGCTGGTAATAATTTAATAACTTATTCTTTTGCTCCTTCTCGACTGCTAAGCCAAGAGGGAACTGTCTGATGGCTTTCATTTCAGAAACCACTCAACCTTTACCCTTAAATTTGTCCTTCTATCTGTGACCTTTCATGTATTAATTTTTTTTGTGATTTTCCTTATACTGAAAATACCACACTCTTCTCTGTAAGGTGCTGATCTATTCATTTTCTATTCTACACATTGCTTATCCGAGTCATCTTTTTCTTTGTTAACCGCTTTCTTTGGCTAAAAAGAGAAATATATTTTCTTAAATATTAACTGAGTGCCAAAATGCTAATATATGAGGGATGTGAATCTTTCCCCAGATCCATCTGTTTTTATGAAAAGTAATTCTTATATTACCAGACCTTCCACTATTAATAATCCAACATACTTGTGCAGATCTATTTGAAGAACTGTGTGTATATACAGTCAAGTGTAGGAGATAAACTGAATTATTATTTTTCTTTTAAATGTAGTATAGAATATTCTGAAACTTTTATATATATAGAATATATAACTTTTAGATATGCTTATGTTGCAAGAATCAAAAGGCAATTATTCCATGCACAGGTAACTAAATATGGCATTTCCCCAAAATATTGTTTCACAACCATAGAGGTTAGATGTTTTTGCCTGCTCATCTCAAAAATATCATTGCATATCACTTCTTAATTTCAATTCTGCTTCTTAATTATGAGCAGAACAGGTTTCTTCCAAAATATGTGGCTCATAACAAATGAAACAGCTGCATATCTTTTTATTGACATTTTCCAGGAATGAATGAATTAATGTGCCTGTACATATTCATATAAAATGCATTTATACATGAGTGCATATCTCTATTGATCTTTCTATCATCTATCTATCTATTTCATTTCTCTATCTATCATATGTCTGGCTCTAAGCTTTTAATTTCCCTCTAATGCAAACTCTATCAAGTATACACAGAATATGAATGAGTGGATATAATTTATAAATCCTGTGAATATAATTTTTTAGCTCCACTTCATTTGACAAATAACAAATGTCAATTATTTATTTGTCACATAATAGGTAAGTACCTGAAATCTGAATCATTATAAGATATTCACAGAATGGCACAGAAAGATGAGTCAGAAGGACTTAAAATTCATGAAAGGCAATCTGCTATTTAAAGGCCTTCTGTATTATGGTAAGGTGATTTGTCCTTGTATAGAAGCAAAAACTTGGATTCTTTGCTGCAAAAAGATAACCACAATCAGATGCAACATCACATTCTGTGCATGTAACTACACTGGTAAGTAAGCGTAAGAGGTCATATCTGTAACATTCATTGACCAAAAAAAATCGTATCCTGGAATGTATTTAGTAGCACAAAAATCTAGGCTTTATAGAATAGAATAGAATTAATCAAGTAGATTATTCAACCATAGAAAAAAGAAATCAAATAATATTTTATTATATTTCAGGGAATACTTGTCCTTCCTTGTGAAAAAGACAATAGCAAATCCAGTGAATTACGAATTCTACTAGACACAAAGGGATGTAAATAAGCTTCAGCTACTTCTTTATGTTCACTTCAAGAAGAAATGTGCTGTAGGAACACTAAAATTCTGTCTGAAAAATGACTCACTGTTTTCTGAGATAGGTGATACTAGGTTGACATGGGTAGAAATTGAATTAGTTCCAAGTGAGACTAGGAACAAGAAAGCAATGGTTATTCTGAATCATGGCTTTCTAATCACTATAATTATCAACTCTTAATACCAGTGGAAAGAATGCAGTTTGTGTAAATACAATGAAAACTAACAGTTATTACAAGGAATAAAAATATTGGGAGAGATAGATGAATGAATTTGAATCCAAGGAATCATGTAGATATGATAAGAGTAAAGATTTGGATATTAGCTACCAGAAATAGGAATCAAACGAGGACCAAAACAACAGCTATGAAAGATAAGAACTGCTATACATATTACACGCTCCTTTCTATATCACCTCAGCCTTTTATTGTCTGTTATGTAATTCACTATATTGCAGTTCTTGTCTTTTGTAGTTGCTGTTTTGGACTTTATTAGATGAATTTCTGTGACCTGCTCCATGAAATTCCTATTTCTGGTAGCTGATATCCATACCTAGGTCAGCTGCCATGAGTTGTCCCATTCTGAATATGCTCTACTGACAACAGCAATAGTGTTTAGACTTATATACCACTTCACAGTGCTTTACAACCCTCTCTAAATGGTTTTACAGAGTCAGTATAATGCCCCCAACAATCTGGGTCCTCATTTCACAGACCTCAGAAGGATAGAAGGCCAAGTCAACCTTGAACCTGGCAAGATTTCAAATTGCCAAATTGCAGTCAGCCAGCAGTCTGCAGAAGTAGCCTGCAGTACTGTATTCTAATCACTACGCCACCACAGCTTTGCTGCAAAGAATAAAAAGGAAAAGATATACAAATCTCTCTTGGAAGACCCCTAACCACACAATCCTAATCTACGGATCACAATTGTCTTCCTCAAAATAAATGTATTACTAAATTTGCAGTGATCAAGTATATACATGTTCGTATGCATGTAATACTCAAGATATAATAATTAATAATTGTTTTATTGATTTATAAATTTTGTAAATTAACAAAGACACTCTGCATGTTTCCGTGAGCATTTCACTGTTCAGCCAGATTCTGAATCTCTACTGAAAAATGTATGACTATATCCACTAACAAATTCCTCCCTTCTCTCTAAGCCTCTGATGCTCCTAGCAAGCCTCAGTTGGGTTAGAGAGATCACAGCGAAAGTGACCTGCCAGGGTGTCTTAATGCAAAGCTTTGTAAAGGAAAATAATGAGTGAATTATACACAGAGGAATTTGCAACAGGTCAGGGTTATGTATAACCTTGGTTATGTATAACCCTGGTTCATGCCTTAGAATATTGCTCTGAAATCTTGCAATTCTCTAATGAATGCAAAAGAGCCATTCATCTGCCAAGTCAATGGGGAAAGAGTTCCATGAAGGTCTATTTGAAAAACAGGTCAGATATTTGAAAATAGTGAAATGCTTCCTTTTGTGTCTCAAGGCTGGGTGTGAGCAATTGCATGAACTTCTGTGAAATGAATAGATACACATGGTTAGCCTTATTGATAAAATTAAGAGATATGTGACAGTTTTGTTGCAGAGGATTTTCCAGAACAAGCAAAAGAAGTTAATTTCAGAGGAGGTATTATCTATCACTTAAACCCAAACTGATGCAGATTGATCTTTGATTCAGCAGATTGTGTTGAGGACAGTGTAAATTCTCATATACTTTGCTTTGGAAGATTCATAAATAGCATGCACATTTTTGTAACTTAGTTATAGAATAAGACTTGGCTGGAATGTACCTCCATGCTTCGTTCTGCAGAAGGCATAAAATAGAGCTATCAAAGGAAAATGAGGGCAGAATGAGAGAGATGTATAAAGAATAGGATTCTTCTGTTTCACAGAGTACACAGAAAGACTCACTAATAGAATGTGAGTAGAAATTAGTAAAAAAAAAACTATTTTGGGAGGAAGTTTTCAGCCCATAATTAGCCTCCAATTCAAAATGTTGCACAATGAAACTGGTTTCAGAGCAGGGCTAATAAATTCGGATATATCATCACAATCACCCTGGTTATGCTATTGGTATTAGAAAGGCAGAAGGCAATTGAGAATAAGGTGAAAAATTAATTTAAAAATTCCATATAAACAAATGTACAATAATCATCACCATGTTATTATTTAGAATGAGGAACAAATCAATGAGTTGAATTTTCTCTTTCTCTCCCTCATTCACACACAAACCAGACATCAGATTATCTCAACTATGTTACATAAAATCTCAAATTCTATAAGCACTATTTTATTTCTAGAAAGCTCTTGTTGTTTAAAGATCAACAACATTCTTCAGCTTTAATGCTTTGGTTTCAAAATAAAGTCCTTTACATCCCTAGCTATTTATGTTGCAAGAGGCATTTTACAGAGAACAAAGGTTACTGCATAGATCAATGACAACTGAATCACATTCATAGTTCAGTTGACTTTGCCCATAAAAAAAAATAATAAAGATGTATACATCATTTACAGATTGTGTAACAGGGACTGTACAATTCTATATAATAGGATAACTAACTCCCACATCTATTAAATCAATGAGCTCATTCTGTTGAAAATCAATGACTCAGGATGAGAAAAGATACCCAACCTTTTTTCCCCCACAACATAAAGCAGAAACGCAAGTCAGTCTATTTTTGACAGCTAGCAATGCCAAGAAATAAGAAAACGATCATCACTCAGACGAGAATTTAGGAAACCAAATCAAGTTCTTTTGGCACTTTAATGGGGATAATGAAAAGCATCGAGCAATACCAAGTGTGTATATATATATATACACACACACACACATGCATACATACATACATACATATATATATGAGGTGTGTGAGGAAGTTTCCAGTTTTTCTTTCCCATGTGGCCAGATTATGAAGATGTCATCTAAGTATCTGAGCCAGAGTTTGGGTTTGTGATCAGATTTTTCTAGAGCTTGGGTTTCAAAGTGTTCCATATAGAGGTTGGCAATGACAGGTGATCCAAAATAAAAGCCTCCCTCATCAGCGAAGAGATCCAGCAAAGAATCATTCCCAGAGAGAAATCATCCAGATGCCCTAAGCGCTATGGTCTCCCCAAGATACACAAAGAAGGAACCCCAAAGAAGAAACCCCACTTAGACCCATAGTCAGTTCCATAGGCTCACCTCTACAAAACCTAGCCAAATTTCTCGCCAAACAACTACAGCCTTATGCAGAATCCATCACCTCACACATAAAAAACTCATTCCAGTTCATAGACATCATAAAGAAACAAAACTTACAGCCCAGTGACCTACTCGTGAGCTTCGATGTCATATCCCTCTTCACCCAAGTACCAATCAAAGAAGCCTTGACAGTTATCCAAAACAAATATAATTCCCCCAAGCACATCCTAGATCTGACCAACCACTGCCAACACATACTTCAAGTATCCAACACATACTTCATCTATAATGGACAAAAATACAAACAAATAGAAGGAGCACCCATGGGATCACCCCTCTCACCTGTCATTGCCAACCTCTATATGGAACACTTTGAAACCCAAGCTCTAGAAAAATCTGATCACAAACCCAAACTCTGGCTCAGATACGTAGATGACACCTTCATAATCTGGCCACATGGGAAAGAAAAACTGGACAACTTCCTCACACACCTCAACAGCCTACACCCCAAAATACAGTTCACTATGGAAACAGAAGCGAACAGCCAACTTCCCTTCCTGGATGTCTTAGTCTACAGGAAATCCGATGGCTCCCTAGGACACACTATCTACCAGAAAAAAACATACACAAACCGCTATCTGCACGCACTCTCACACTACCACCCAGCCCAGATCAACTCTGTAGCCAAGACATTCATCTACAGAACAAAACGCTTAGCTGACGAACAACACCTAAAAACCGAACTACACACTCTCACTAACATACTAACATCCAATGGATTCCAAAGAAATAAGATTACCAACCTAATCCAAAAAGAAACCCCCACTAAAATCCAAGACAGAGAACAAGAAAATGGCAAAGCCCTCCTCCCATACATAAAAGGCACCACAGATAGAATAAGCAAAATCCTCCACAAACATAACATCAAGACAGCATTCTGCACAAACTGAAAAATATCCACCATCTTAAGGAACCCCAAAGACAAAATTGAGTTAGAAAATCAAGGAGTAAATGAAATTCCATGCACTGCCTGCCCCACCACATACATCGGACAAACCAAAAGAAGAATAAGTGCACGCATTGAAGAACACAAGAACTCAGTCAGAAAAGAGGAACCAACTTCTTCCCTGGTCCAACACCTTAAAGCCACAGGACATGAATTTGACTTTAAAAAGACCAGAACCAAAACTGAACATTTTAACAACAGAATAATCAGAGAAGCCTTCGAGATAGAAAAACGCCCACACAGCATGAACAAATGAGACGATACCTCCCGCCTACCAGCCATTTGGAAACCCACCCTTATTGACAAACGAGTCCATAACACGACGAATGACACCAGACCCACACTCACGAGAGCCACACAGGATGTCACCACCACACATCCACGCAGAAAGCAGACTCAAACCCACACTGATAATGAGGCATGACCAAGGACCAGAAGCCAGACCACAGCTGCATCATTAGCCACTTTAAACCCCTCCAATCCATACATGAAGCAGACTGACACCCACCATGAAGAGCTCTCACGGCCACAAACACGAAGCCAAACAACAAAGCAGCTCACCAGCTCAAATCCCCCTCCAACTCAGACTAAGCCGAGCACAACCAAGCCCCCACCCAAACAGAACACACCCCCAGCTAATCAGAGCACAACCAACCCCCCATCCAATCAGAGCACAGCCAAGCTCCCACCCAATCAGCTCACTCCCCCACTAGCAGTTAAAAGGAAGAGACAGCTGCGATCTCACATTGCTCCTGGAAACACGAAGCCGAGAACACGAGCCTGAAGATGACGAACGAGACTTCATCGAAACGTCGCCAAAACACTTCCAATTTTATGTGGGAGAGACCCGAATAACCAAAGACCTACATACAAACACCCGCAAAAACCTCAGAAAACACACACACACACACACACACACACACACACACAGTTGGGCAAAAAAGTATTTAGTCAGCCACTAATTGTGCAAGTTCTTCCACTTAAAAAGATGAGAGAGGCCTGTAATTGTCATCATAGGTAGACCTCAATTATGAGAGACAAAATGAAAAAAACAAATCCAGACAATCACATTGTCTGACTTGGAAAGAATTTATTTGCAAATTATGGTGGAAAATAAGTATTTGGTCAATATCAAAAGTTCATCTCAATACTTTGTTATATATCCTTTGTTGGCAATGCAGAGGTCAAACGTTGTCTGTAAGTCTTAAAAAGTTGACACACACTGTTGCTGGTATATTGGCCCATTCCTCCATGCAGATCTCCTCTAGAGCAGTGATGTTTTGGGGCTGTCGCTGGGCAACACGGATTTTCAACTCCCTCCAAAGGTTTTCTATGTGGTTGAGATCTGGAGACTGGCTATGTGGTTGAGATCTGGAGACTGGTTCACTCCAGGACCTTGAAATGCTTCTTAGGAAGCCAATCGTTCGTTGCCCAGTCAGTGTGTTCGGTCGGTGTTGCCCGGTCGGTGTGATCATTGTCATGCTGAAAGATCCAGCCACATTTCATCTTCAATGCCCTTGCTGATGGAAGGATAATTGCACTCAAAATCTCACGATACATGGCCCCATTCATTCTTTCCTGTACATGGATCAGTTGTTCTGTCCCTTTGGTGAGAAACAGCCCCAAAGCATGATGTTGAACTCAGCATTCTCTCTCCTCCAAACATGACGAATTGTGTTTCTACTAAACAGTTCTACTTTGGTTTCATCTGACCATATGACATTCTCCCAATCCTCTTCTGGATCATCCAAATGTTCTCTAGCAAACTTCAAACAGGCCCGGACATGTGCTGGCTTAAGCAGGGGGACACATCTGGCACTGCAGGATCTGAGTCCCTGGCAGCATAGTGTGTTATTTATGGTAGCCTTTGTTATGTTGGTCCCAGCTTTTTGCAGGTCATTCACTAGGTTCCCCCGTGTGGTTCTGGAATTTTTGTCACCGTTCTTGTGATCATTTTGACCCCACGGGGTGAGATCTTGCATGGAGCCCCAGATCAAGGGAGATTATCAGTGGTCTTGTATGTCTTCCATTTTCTAATTATTGCTCCCACAATTAATTTCTTCACACCAAGCTGCTTGCCTCTTGCAGATTCAGTCTTCCCAGCCTGGTGCAGGTCTACAATTTTGTTTCTGGTGTCCTTCGACAGCTCTTTGGTCTTCGCCATAGTGGAGTTTGGAGTGTGAATGAGGTTTGAGGTTGTGGACAGGTGTCTTTTATACTGATAACAAGTTCAAACAGGTGCCATTAATACAGGTAATGAGTGGAGGATAGAGGCGCCTCTTAAAGAAGTTGTTACAGGTCTGTGAGAGCCAGAAATCTTGCTTGTTTGTAGGTGACCAAATACTTATTTTCCACCATAATTTGCAGATGAATTCTTTCCAAATCAGGCAATGTGATTGTCTCGATTTGTTTTCTCCTTTTGTCTCTCATAGTTGAGGTCTACCGATGATGCCAGTTACAGGCCTCTCTCATCTTTTTAATTAGTTAGTTAGTTTATTAAATTTATATACCACCCTTTTCCTGGTGGACTCAGGGCGGTGCACAGCCAAGAATAAAACATTACAATACAAAATTTAAGATTTGTAAAAGAATTAAACAATTTTTGGCCCAGAAAATTTAAAAACCCATAGACAATTTTAAAATTTAAAAACCCATAGACAATTAAAAAGCTAAAAGGGGTGGGGTGTTACGCCAGCCCAGCTTGGCAGAATAAAAGTTTTTAGGGCACGGTGAAAAGCCCAGAGATCAGATATCATGCGGATCTCCAGGGGCAAATCATTACAGGGGGCTGGTGCTGCCACAGAGAAGGCTCTGCCCCTGGGCGCCGCCAGCCAACATTGCCTGGCTGATGGCACCCTGAGGAGTCCCTCTCTGTGGGAGCATACTGGCCGGTGGGAGGCTATCGGCAGCAGAAGGCAGTCCCGCAAGTACCCAGGCCCTATGCCATGGAGCGTTTTAATGGTGGTTCTCCCTTTTAAGTGGGAGAACTTGGACAATTGGTGGCTGACTAAATACTTTTTTGCCCCACTGTATGTATGTATGTATGTGTATATTTCTATATACACATACATGTATGTGTATGTATATATACATACATGTATGTGTATGTGTATGTACATACATGTATGTGTATGTATATGTACACACACACACACACAGAGGGAGAGAAAGAGAGAGGGAGAGAGAGGGAGAGAGACGCTCAGAGGAGACTGTTCCACAATATCTCACACTGTCTGCTTTGGAGCACCACAGCTACATTATGAAGATGAGAGCTTTTTCCATTTATGGAGGACACTAGTACATTAGTGATTAGGTATTATAAAATAGACCATCAGTTTTATTTGAAAACTGGTCTAGATTTCCCAAAATCTAGCCCAGGTTGCCTCATTAGTAGTCCAATCTGATTAATGCACAAATCTGGAGCAGTATTTAGAAAAAATGTAGTTTAATTTAGAAATTAAGAGCCTTGGTAGCGCAGCAGACTAAAGTGCTGTTAAGTAACACCAGCTGTCTGCAATTACTGCAAATTTGAATCTCACCAGGCTCAAGGTTGACTCAGCCTTCCATCCTTTCGAGGACCCGGATTGTGGGAGCAATAAGCTGACTTTGTATATATATAAAAAGAACACCGCTTAGGGGGGGCCCAAAAGCCCTACTAAGCAGGTATATACAAAAGTATGAAGGCTATTGCTTAACACATTGTAAGCTGCCCTGAGTCTCCGGAGAAGGGCGGCATATAAATTGAACTAATAAATAAATAAATAAAACAAAATAGGTGTATTGGTCCTCCTTTTCAGGGAAATCAGTTATAATAGGATGAAGATTCCAAAATTTTCAAAAATACCCAGAATGACCTAATCATATCAGAGAGGATTCTGGGAAGAACCCGAATAATGGAGGTTCTGATTAGTAACTAAATGCTAAAATAACTTAGACACCTTTGCTGGCAATTGAAGGTAGACTTTATTCTATCTACAGTAAATCTGATTGGTAAATCCGGCTTGGACTGAGAGTTTGCAATAGGTAGAATGCTTGATAAAACTGTAAGACTCCTAGACTAGAGGACAAAACCTGGAGAAGAAGAATGTTGAAGGGGAATAGCATTTTGAGGTGTTCTTTCTCAATCTTTGCAACTTTAAGACTTTCAGAATTCCTCAGCCTGCATGCTGCTAATCCTAAACTGGGATTGAAAATAAATGGAAGAAAGATCCAAAGTTCATCTGCCACTACCTAACTGCTTATTAATTCTATCTCTTTATTCTGAGAATGGATAGTAAAATGCCAACTAACTTTGTTAAGACCTTTCCTTAGACGTAAAGCGATAAATAAGAGTAGGACTAAATTAGGAATTGAGGAGAAGAATGCACATATGTTAGGAACACACATACATGTTAGGCTTTACTCATATGGTGTCAAGATTTGTTTACTTTGAATGTTTTTGAGAACAACTGCAGGTCTAGAGAAAAAAAAATGGATTAAATGCAGAAAGGCTTTGCACTCACTAAAGAGTTAAAAAATGTTAGCCAGGAAAAATGAAAATGCTTGAATTGTCTTGTAATGTTTGTGTTTCTTGCTGTTTCTGAACAAAATGATTTTTTTAAAAAAAAGAATATAGAAAGTTGGGTGGCTTTGGCGGTTTCATTCAGAAAATGTCCCACAGAGAGAATTTTAGGAAGGTCCAGAATGGGAATCAAATAGGTTCAGATCTACATGAATAGCATTTCCTATCCACTTCATGTTAAATTCATGAAAACTTATTCTACATTGGGAAAACTTTTCTACATTGGGATATGGACTTTGGCTAAAACACACCCATATTACAAATCAGCCATTTAGGAAATTATTCGGACAACAACATACACTGTTTTTGCTGATAAATATTTGAAACCTGCAAAAAGGTCATTTTTAAAAACATTTCCAAATAGAGAGCCCATTCCCTTATTGCTAATGATTAAGATGTCATTAATATAAATAAGGTTTGTTGAAAGGAGATGTAAAGAAGATAAAAAAGGAAATTATACTCAGCAAGAAACATGAATGGGAAGAAAGAAGAATAAAACAATTTGTAGAAGTTATGAAAATGTTAATCAATAATTCACAATCTGTTTAAAAATAAAAATTCAGTCATTCCACAGTAATCCCACAACAGCCTTTGCAATTTGTCTCTCAATGCCTATCCTAAAGAACATATAATGTCCTTTAATAATATAATAGTCAATACAGAATTGGGAATTCTTTTAAAATGACAAAGCCACCTACTTATAAGTAATGAATTTAGCTTCTATTGCAGAGCTTCAGGGCTTCCAATTTCATGGTGATTGAAGATATAAATTATGAGGTTTGTATTAATATGCTTTATTTATTTCTTATAATAAGTTCAGTATAACTTCTAATCTCATATTTCAGTTGTAGAATTTTAGTGAGAATAAATTCTTCATAAATAGACTAACATATAGTATAAGGTCTAGAGACGGCAAGAGAATAATCAAATACAAAAGTTTTATAACTGTTTATTTATTTTCTTGTTCGTTGGTTTTTTGCAATGGTAAAATCACCTCATTGTTACAAATTAAGTCCATGTCTGTGCATTTGAGTCAGTCTTTACTATTGGATTTGTTTTCTTGGCAAGATATCCAAAGTGGTTTCCAATATTTCCTTCCTACGGCTAAGAGAGAACAGCTGGCCCAAGGCCACTTCTTAGGCTTCATACCTTAAGTGGGACTAAAACTCATCTCTTGATTAGTCTCTTGATTTCTAGCTTGTTGCCTTAGAAAATTAGCAATGGTTTTGTTTTTTTTATGATGCCTTCAAAAATCCAACAGGAAAAAAATGGAATATTAATCTTGTCAAATCTGTAACTTTTCAGCCAACATATCTCATATGGAAGTTGTAATCTGCCATCCATACCTGATAACTAAATAGTTTTCTATTTCAAAGGAACACTTAGACTTATATATTTTATTTATTTATTAATCATATTTCTATGCCGCCTACTCTCCGAGGACCCTGGGCGGCTTACAACAATCGACAGTATACTAAATAGCATACTGCCTTCAACAATCTGGGTCCTCATTTTACTCACCTCGGAAGGATGGAAGGCTGAGTCAACCTTGAGCCAGTGAGATTTGATCTGCTGATCTGCTGAACTAGCAGTCAGCTGAAGTAGCTGCAGTACAGCACTCTAACCACTGTGCCACCTTGGCTCTACCACTTCACAATGCTCTACACCCTTCTCTAAGCAGTTTACAGAGTCATCATATTGCACCCAACAATCTGGGTCCTAATTTTACCCACCTCAGAAGGATGGAAGACTGAGTCAACCTTGAGATGGTGAGAATTGAACTGTGAACTGCTGGCAGTCAGTAGAAGTAGACTGCAGTACTGCATTCTAGTCACTGCGCCACCAAGGCTCTTGGGAAAAACAAGGAAAAAAAACCATATGCTGCAATCTAAGGTTTATGAAAACTATTATCCAGTTACAAGCCATTCTTTTTGAGGGAAAAATATATTGCCACTCTAGTTTTTCTTAAAGGGCACCTGGGTTTCTAAATATCTGTGTTCAGGCATGGTTTATGATAAGCAAAAAAAAAAAAGAGAGTAGCATTTAAACTTATGTATCGCCCCACAGCACTTTACATCACTCTATGAGTAGTTTACAATGTATTTGCAAATTGCCCCAACAATCTGGGTCTTCATTTTACCTACCTCGGAAGGAGGGAAGGCTGAGCCAATCTTGAGCACTATCAGGATCAAACTCCAGGGTATGAAGAGTTTGCCTGAAAAACTCCATTCTAACCCCTGCACTAGCTGAGATAAATGTCCTTTAGCAGAAGAGGAAATATATGCCTCTCTTTGGCCTGTTACTTTTGTCAACTTTGATATCCTCCTGGAATGGCTATTCAAGCTTAAAATAGACAATGTTGTCATATTAGCCTGTGTAGCGTAGGGGGCTAATGCCTCCTACTAAAGGCAGCAATTAACACCAGCTGCCTGTACTTTCTGTGAGTTCAATCCTAGCCAGGCTCGAGGTCGACTCAGCCTTCCATCCTTTCTAAGATGGGTAAATTGAGGACCCAGTTTGTGGGGGCAATAAGCTGACTTTGTATAAATATACAAAAGTATGAAGGCTATTGCTTAACGCATTGTAAGCCGCCCTGAGTCTCCGGAGAAGGGCGGCATATAAATCAAATTAAAAAAAAAATATTATGCTTATTCTCAGAGAATAATCCTGCAGTAGAGTGCCTTAGTCTCTGGCACTATGATGCAGTATCACAGGGCACAATTTTGTCCCCAGAGTATATATTGTGGAAGAGTAGCTCATGGACTGTAAACTAAATGCACCTCATGAAATATTTTACAGCCCCCGGAATTGTCTCTCGAGTTACAACTACTTTAAGCCCATTCTGCATTGTCTATAATACAAACTGTGGTTTATTAATGAATTGTGGTAGAAAACATTAATATGTGAGTTGACACAGGCATTAATCATTTCAATGAATGAAATTCTAAATGTGCATTTTGTACACTTATACATACATTTTGTACACTAATACATAAATTTTGTAAACACTTTTCTTAAGACAATATTTTTTTCCCCAAAGCAATGTTCTCTGATGTATTATCTTTTTCAATGTTATTATCTACCACAAATAGTTTTTATGTGCACTTATCTCCAATGTTCACATTTATTTCACTCAATTTTATCTAATATGCATGCTTTAGTATGCATTTATTTGCTGGAAAACTGCATTGCAAAACTCAGAAAAAGAATGAATATGTAAAGATAATTGCACTTCAGGTCATATATTGTTTCAGGAACTAGTACCGGATATGTTTACATTAAAATTCAACACAAGCAAGATTTTCTTCCATTCCTGTTAATCATAAACAAAGTAAAGTTTAATCTTTAGATAATAGTATTTCCGGTAGGATTATAAAATTTCATTATGCCTATTTCAATCCTTCTTTTTATTATTTATATTTTTAATGTGAAAAATTGCTATGGAAGGCTGCCAATATAAGTAGAAGAGTTAGCTTATTATTTTATGTATTCTTGTTTGTATTAAGAAAGATACTTTAACACATTTTTTTTAACTTTAAAGAGATGATTTTTTAAAAAAAAAATCTGAAAAAGAAGCTGGGGAGTCATCCTTAGTGGATGGAAGACACAGTTACCTAAGTCCTTCTTTTGAGTATCCGTGCAGGAGAACTATGAAATTCAGAAGGGCCGCTTATCACTGAAAACAAAAGCATTATTATACAGGCGGGATCAAATTCTCTGAATAGGAGAAAGATGGATTTAGGAAGAAAAGTTTGGCTTAGAAGGCAGAAATTTACTTGACAGGTGGGGTACCACAACAGAAGGAACTAAGACAGCTGAGAATAGAAGAAGGGATGAAAAACAGTTGATCAAATCCCTATGTGTCTTTGCCAGCAGAAAAAGAGATAGCAAGAGCAATGGGTAGAAGCATTTAAAATAAGAGTTCATTTCAAGAAAGAAAGGCTTTTCAAGAATCTGGGGATCTATCTTATCTTTGCTGAAAAAAGAATAGGCCTGTGGTCTTGTGATATAGACAGACTGAAATTTGTCTCAATGGGATTGTCTCAGTTTTCTCTTGTTGGCAGATATTTTGACATGGCTAGCAGAGTTAGCAAAGATATAGTGTCTTTGTCCTCACCCCAAACAAGGAAGTCTTATGCCTGTAGGGATCACATTAAAAAAATGTAATGTGAACAACTGAAGCTGCAGCTGCCATATGACCATTCTAATGGCAGCTATATATACATAAAAACATGCAAGTCTATAGATATGATCCATATTCTCTTCTGCAAGAGAAGAAGATTGAAAGTAAATGGGTTTCATATTGAAGCAAGAGTATCTCAGAACATATGCAGACAAAATAGTTTAATCTAATTCAGAGGTCACTATCCTTAGAAGTACTTAGAAAAGTACTTATGATAAAATACTCAGAAAAGAAGATGTAATCTCTCTGAAGACTGTTGCCAAGTGTTGAAGAAACTCATAGAGATGGTCTTGGGGAGATAATAGTTGGGAAACATACATTATGCCTGTGAAACAGAGAAAGCTTGAGAAAAGATGTCAAGGTTCTGTTACTATAACCATAAAGTAATCCTTTGGTCAGACTGGTAGATTTCATTGTTAACGTGGATAGTAATAGTAGGGTTCAAAGTACAAAATAAAGTTGCTGCAGTCCCCATTTTTGTACTGTTGGACAAAGCTTTTAAGCCCTGTCCAGAATGCATAATCCATTCTCATAAAATAAATCCTCAATTGTAGCCATTAGCTTCCAGTAGGTGAAAGCAAGGCATAGGTCAATAATGTTTGTGGCTAAATCAGTTGTATAGAGTGATGTACTTCATTCCTGCTAAGCAAAATGGGCTACTACTGCTTCAAAGTCCAGGATTATTGCTTCTTGACTTTTGGGGAACAGGCATTTCCTCCCACCCATAGAAAGAAAGCAAAAAAAAAAAAGGTTATTTTACTATAGATGCTTTATAGTCTGCAATACAAAAGGTTAGAGCCCAGGGAATATAACATGTCCCAGACTGTCTGATTTCCTACTGTCCTTGTCCATGAGTAATAAGCTTTTAAATGGTTCCTTTTAAAAACAATTATGTTGTTTCAGTAATTTGTATTGGGTTTCTAATTCACCATACTGCTAAGTATGCTCTCACAAAGCTGAAGGAAGTGTACTTCCAGACAACGAGTTTGTTCTTGACAACAAGTATAAGAATTCTTGGAGATGGTATGAAAAGCAAACTCTTTTTTTAAATCAAATTTGAGTGAAATATTTCTACTGTCCTTGTTCCTGAGTACAGAATGCTGTTAATAATGAGAGTCAGATGTTGATGCCTCTTGTGTAATAGATTTGGGTTGGGGATGTTTGAATTACTTTAAAACTTCATAAAGCATCATTTTTCCTTTATTCTGTAAAGATTCTCAAGAGGGTGAGAAGTTAGTGTTGTTGAAGTTGCCCTGAAGTCTTTCACTATCTTCAGCAAGACAGGAAACACTGGAGTTAAAACTGAAAAGCAGAAATGTCACGAACCATCTAGTGTATCAGATTCTCTATTGCCTAAGAAAGCCATGCCATCTATTTATTTGTTTAATTTAGGAATTGACATCATTCAGACTAGTTGGGTTACATGAAGTGGTAAAACTGAAGAAGTCAACTAGACCAAGAAAATATCAGAGGCATAATAATAATATACAGAGAGATCAACATGAAGATGAGTTATGAGAAAAGTGGGATACATAACAGGGGTTAATGGCAGTGCACAAAATCAGAGGCCAAAAGGTTCTGAAACAGCCACTACGAGCTACATGGAAAAATGTGGGAGTCCTGACAAAAACTTGTCTACATTGTAGAATGTTCCAAACATGACTGTATACGCAGGCGTATATAACCACGATGAAGAATTGATGGACATGTAACTATTTCAATGTTTGAATAGATTTGAAATGCCTAAAACAAAGCAAGTAAGATGACAGAAAACAGCAGATTATATCACAAGAACAAGGCTGAATCAATGGACAAGATAATCAGCACCAGTGGATAAGGAAAGTCAACAAAACCTGAAGGTTATAACACTGGTTGTCAACAAGATGCTGGTCCCTGATTGTTGCAGACACTGATTACAAAGAAGTTCACAAGTAAAATCCAACAACAGACAATGCTCTCAATACAAAGAGATGTTTTGTCAGAAATGTGCTTATCTAGGGCAACAATAACAAAGACAGTTTTCTCACAACAAGAATAAGCTTCTCATAGGTTGCATAGAAAAAATATGGTCCCTAACTGCCATGAAGATAACAAGAAGGCTTCCAGCTGTAAATGTTCAAAGGATGTTCAAAGGATATTGCCTCAATGTGTAAACATTGGAGCTCTCCAATTAGAAGCAACACTGAAGTAACCATACACAGCTAAACTACTAACTGTGAAAAATGGATCATGTTGGAGATACTGTTGTGCAAGCATGAGATCAGCATATCAATACAACACTGAATATTATTCATAAATTATCTTTTAATACCACAACATTGCAGTAAATGAGGTCTTGGCCTTGTAACTGGATCAAAGATCCAATCTCTGTGGATCCTTGATGATTCTGTCCTGCTTAGGAGTAAAAATTTCAGCAAATTAAAATTGCATATCACAGCATTTTCTCAGTGTGAATTCTGGATTAATTTCCCCATTACTGTTATATTAAGGTAATTTTGTCCTTATTTGGTATTGCATCCTCCCATGATCTCATTAGGATGGGATGAATAAAAGGAGAAAGTAATTTTGTTTTGATAAAACCAAAGTACTAAAATCATGATAAATTATTCCAAACTTCATTTTTTTGCAAATATGATAGCTATGGGAACTCTTGTGGTACAACAGGCTTTTAAGTAGTTGTATTTATGATTTAACTGTGGTGATTTCTTTCTCTTTGTGAATCCTTTTTTTTCCTCTTGTGTTTGTATTTTATAGAAGGCATTCACATTTTTCTCAAAATTATGTATAATTTTATACATGATAATTTTATACATTAAATTATGTACATATAGAATTAGCGATGTGAAGGAAATGTACAGCATTTATGTAAACGTTTTGGAGCTGTTTAAATTTTTGTTTAGCTTAGGGTAGTTGTTTTTTAAAAATTTGATTAACGAACAGGCTACAGGTGCTAGAATTGAAATACTATGATCCAATTGCATTTAATCATATGAGAGCATAATTTTTAATGGCAGTTGTTTCCTTTTAAAATAATTATGTTGCTTCAGTAATTTGTGTTGGGCTCCTAGCTCACTGGGCTGCTAAATATGCTCTCTCAAGGCTGAAGGGAGTGTATTTCCACACAAGGAACATGTCCTTGAAGGCAAGTATAAGAATTCCTAGTGAGAATATGAGGGGAAAACTGTTTTCTTAAATCAGATATGAATGGAAGGTTCTCAAATTGTCTAGGAAACCTTTACATAATTATTCCTCTATTGAGATGATTTTGTTCCTCTGCCTTGCAATTTGAACACATTGCTAAAGATTCTGAACTGAGTATTTTCAGGCCATATTTACTGATCCTTGCCATTACCTATGGTGAATATGGTGAAGAGCTGTGGTGGCGCAGTAATTAGAATGCAGTATTGCAGGCTACATCTGCTGCCTGCTGACTGTTTGCAGTTTGGCATTTCAAGTTTCACCGGCTCAAGGTGGACTCAGCCTTCCATCCTTCCGAGGTTGGTAAAATGAGGACCCAGATTGTTGGGTAATTTGCCAACTCTGTAAACTGCTTAGAGAGGGCTGTGAAGCACTGTGAAGTGGTATGTAAATCTAAGTGCTATTGCTACCTCATACAGACTGAAGATTACACTGCAGATTTTGAAAACTACTGAGCATTTGTGAATTACAGGGATAAGTAAATAGTAATCAAGAAGTGTTATTTAAAAGTATCATGGCTGGCAATATTATGATACTCTCATTCAGTTATCCTTAATCTCAGTGGATCCCAATATTTTCTGAAATGTAAGCTAAATGTAGACGAAATTCAGTTGTCTTAAGATTTCTTCACTTGTTTCCACATGACAAATTATGTAGTGCAAAGGCTGTTCAATGTTAGGAATGCACCAAGATAGCTAGTATCCCATGATTCTTTGGAAACACGCATTTATATCTGGCATCTTCTAGAAATAGAATAACAGAGTTGGAAGGGACTTTGGAGGTCTTCTTTCCAAACCCCTGCCCAGGCAGGAAACCCTACACCACTTCAGACAAATGGTTATCCAACATCTTCTTAAAAATTTTCAGTGTTGGAGCATTCACAACTTCTGCAGGCAAGTTGTTCCACTTATTAATTGTTCTAACTGTCAGGAAATTTCTCCTTAGTTCTAAGTTGCTTCTCTCCTTGATTAGCTTCCACCCATTGCTTCTTGTTAGGTGTTTTGAAGAATAGTTTGACTCCCTCTTCTTTGTGGCAATCCCTGAGGTATTGGAGTACTGCTATCATGTCTCCCCTAGTCCTTCTTTTCATTAAACAAGACATACCCAGTTCCTGCAACCGTTTTTCATATGTTTTAGCCTCCAGTCCCCTAATCATCTTTGTTACTCTTCTCTGCATTCTTTCTAGAGTCTCCACATCTTTTTTTACATTGTGGCGACCAAAACTGAATGCAATATTCCAAGTGTGGCTTTATCAAGGCATTATAAAGTGGTATTAACACTTTATGTGATCTTGATTCTTTCCCTCTATT
Organism: Masticophis lateralis; assembly: GCA_030761175.1. Taxonomy (NCBI): domain Eukaryota; kingdom Metazoa; phylum Chordata; class Lepidosauria; order Squamata; family Colubridae; genus Masticophis; species Masticophis lateralis. The sequence continues at coordinate 117,329,079 of JAUDYJ010000003.1, forward strand.
TATACAGCCCAGGCTTTTTTGGCAGCTGCTGCACACTGCTGGCTCATATCTAAATGGTTGTAAGCTATAAATGTATAGCTTTGTTTCCCAGGAGTAAGCAGTATTGCTGTTTTATTATAGGTTTTTATTTTGGTAAAAAAAAAAAGCATTTTCAGTTATTTTCACAGAACTGCAGGTAGTTTTCAATTTACGACCACAACTGAGCCAAAATTTATGTTAAGTGAGACATTTGTTAAGTTACTCTTGCCCCATTTTATGACTTTGCTTGCCACAGTTGCTAAATGAATCACTGCAGTTGATAAGTTAATAACCTAGTTGTTAAGTGAATTTGGCTTCCCCATTGACTTTGCTTGTCAGAAGGTTCCAGAAGGTGATCAAATGATACTGGGACACAGCAAAGCTCATACATAAGAACCCGTTGCCAAGAAGTGGTGCAGTGGTTAGAGTGCAGTACTGCAGGCTACTTCATCTGACTGCTATCTGCAGTTCAGCAGATCGAATCTCACTGGCTCAAGGTTGACTCAGCCTTCCATCCTTCCGAGGTGGGAAAAATGAGGACCCAGATTGTTGGGGGCAATATGCTAACTCCGTAAACTGCTTAGAGAGGGTTTTAAAAGCACTATGAAGCGGTATATAAGTCTAAGTTCTATTTTGATCACATGATCGTTGGGGTGCTGCAAAGGTCATAACTATGAAAAACAGTCATGAGTAACATTTTTCAGTGCTATTGTAACTTTGAATGGTCACTAAATGAACTATTCTAAGTCCAGAACTACCTGTATTGAGCATCCATCAACCTTAAGAGCTACTGAAGTTTTGACTCTAGAAAAGGGGAATTTGACTGCACTTGCTAATTCAGAACAAGATGGTGTCTCTGAGCCTAATATACATTATGGAATATTATAAAGATTTGTCATTACACTGCATGGAGATTTTGAGAGAAAGATGGCTAATAACATTAATTTATTTGCCTGCTGTTGCTTTAATATTGTCATAATTTCTACAGCTTTTTATATGATACAAAAATAGAAATGCATGGGAACATTCAAACCTATATTTTTATTCCTCTTCTTGAAATAGGGATGATGTACAGGAGGGAAACAGTGTGTTGAAAAAGGCAGGATCTGAGCAGGCTATAATATAACAATTCCACCGACTGCAGCATAAACTATGTGCAGAAAACTTGGTCTAAATCCAACCCTGCAGAGACTCTGGTGCAAATTGATTGAATATATTGTAGAATGTTTGTTGATGAAGATAATTGGAGATTGCTTTGTATTATATATGAGATATGAAGCGCAAATACCGCAGTTGTACACACTGTTTTGAACCAAAGGAAAAATTTGGAAACAAATCAATTTTGCCTTGAATGTCAATAAAACATTATGAATCAATAAAATGCATTTAATGATGAGCTTTGGCAACATCATTCTGCGAAAGAATTGAAAGTTGAAACAGAGCCAAAGTTGACAAGTAAAAGAGAAGTGAATACACAGTATAAGTCATTCTTGCTCAATTTGGCTGCTCTACCTGGAATCGGGATGGATTTGTGATTGGTCATCTGTCCAAATATTTTTTTTTATATATTCAGGCAGTCGTAATATCTTCATGGTTGTATCACATTGTGTTAAAGCTGCTTCACTTTATTCTGTAGCCATCCTTTTTCCTTCTATCCTGGCCACTTTTTACAGAGGCACAATTGAGAGCATTTTAACAAATTGCATCAGTGTTTCGTTTGGTGGTAGCAATGCCGCAGATAGAAAGTCCATACAGAGAGTGGTAAGGACAGCCGATTATAGCAAGCTCACACTTTGTTATTCCGGATACTGCTTATAAGTGATATGTGCTTAGAGCTCAAAGCATTGTTAGAGATCCCAAACACCCACTTCATGGTCTGTTCCTATTGCTCCCCTCTGGAGAGAAGGTTTCAAAGTATTTCTAGCAGGACTACCAGATTCTGTAACAGCTTTGGTCCCTATGCCATCCGTCTGGTAAACTTGCAAGATTTATTTTTCTCGCCATATACATGTGTACATCCAAACTACACTGTGTGGTTTCTCTGTGTCATATAATATATGTGGGCATATGCATAATTTTGCATCTGTCTGTCTGTCTGTCTGTCTGTCTATCTGTCTATCTATCTATCTATCTATCTATCTATCTATCTATCTATCTATCTATCTATCTATCTAGTCATGTTTATGTAGTGTATATTGGAGGTGGTGACCCTTTGAGAGCTGTATGCCATGAAATTTCATTTTAATGTATGCCGATTTTAATGTATGCCGATCAGTGTACATTCAAAGTGACAATGAAGTTTCTAAGTCTAAGTTCTAAGCCTAAGCCTACCCTGTTATATTATATTTTTTTATAATATGACATAGATCTAGCATCCACTGTCTAGACAGACAGATAGACAGACAGACAGATATGGATATATAAAATGCAGTTTTGCACTGAAGGATTGCAGAATGTTTTCATACCTTTATAGCAGTGGAAGCAATCTGAATATGGTGAAGTCTTCTCAGGGTGCTGTCCCTGTCAATAAAGTAGGAGGCCGCCAGCTGGTGTAGTGTTTCCAGAGTCACTGTGGTACTGTTAATGCTGGGATCACTTGTTTCTGTTCTTTTACTCAGCTTCCGCTTGTCCACAAAAATTGTGAGAGACTCTTCACCTGTGCAAGCAATACCAGAAAAAAGTCAAAGAAGTTGACTTTTGCAGCACTTATTTTGTCTTTGGGTTTGTTTGTTTGTTTGTTTGTTTTATATGACATAACTAGCATTAATCCTATGCATCTCATCTGCAAAGAAATGACTAGAAGTAGAAACTCTGGCACAAAAACTGTCTAGATAGTTAGAAGACAATTTGGTTTGGTCTGCATTTTGAACAAACCAAAAGACAATTGTCCTTTCAAATTAACATTTTTTTCTATAATGTTTACTACTTTCCATACTTTTGACATTGCTGTTCACCAATCAAAAGAGAAGGTATACTAAAGGTATACACAAAATGTCTATATTAATTAAAGTAATATATCAAATGTTTTCTATTATAGAATGACAATACAAAAATGAGTATATGTAACAATAATGCACAGAAAAAGCATGTGTTAATATACGTTAGGATCATTTTGTTGGGTGTTGTTGTTTGCTTTGTACCACAATCTAATGCAGATATGAAGTGAACATGTTGACCTATTCATATTCATTGATTGCAGATTCTGTTCATAATATCTTTAGTTAGTAAGATTCTAGAAATACCGTTGGAAATTACTCTTATCTAAAGCCTAACAGGATCAATAACAAGCTAAAATAAACTATTGCTTATATGTAACTAGCTTTAAATATTAATAGCTTTATTATATACTCTTCATCTATGCTGTGTATGAAAGAAACAGAGTAAAAATTGAATAATAGATCTTTAAGAATTCCATATTAATATCAACACAGAAATTAATGTAGAATCTAATGTTTAACTGTGAAATAATGATTGCAAATTAAGGTTCAAATATAAAATGTATATTTGTGATTTAGAGAACTATTCATGGGGAGGGAGGGAGGGAGGGAGGGAGGGAGGAAAGGAAGGAAGGAAGGAAGGAAGGAAGGAAGGAAGGAAGGAAGGAAGGAAGGAAGGAAGGAAGGAAGGAAGGAAGGAAGGAAGGAAGGAAATTAACAGAACAGCAAAAGGACTGGAAAAAATACTCTACAGCCTTAATTGTTTGTATTTATTCAATATTTCTTAAAACAGTATTTATAACAATTCTAGAGAATTTTGCTTCACTAGCCCTAAGTAAAACTGAAGTATATTTGTTTTTTGTTATTTTTATAAGTCTCATTCACAGAAAAACGGAATTGCCAGGTGATTCAGTTACTGGGTCATGGGATTGGCAGACTATCCAGAATGATGACCATACTCTAATGATTATGTTCTTGTGGACACAAATTCATAAGTAGAAAGATTGCCATCCATATGGCAGACCAACATTTCCATTACCTTTGGATTGCTCAAGCTACCGTTCAGTTAGGATTAATTCTTCACAGTTAAAACATTCATGTTGGCAATTTGCAGCAAGTAAGAAAAGTGACCATAACAGAAATAAGCAAGATTCTATTACTATATCTCAATAAAGCATAGTGCTAATCTTCCTATGGGATTGATTTTCTGGTCTGGTCTACCAAGTGGAACTAAAACATTGTGAATTCTTGAGACAGTATTTGCTTTCACAACTCTGGAGAGATGTTGAAGATTTAAGACAGACCTCTTTTCAATGTATAAATAACATGTGCTTTGATGTTATCCTATCTGTCAGCTCCACCTGAGCCTGCATGACTGGCAAATTCCTATATTGAGAGAAGGAAAAAGCATAACCAAATGAGACATTATATCATGTGAGTTATGATGTGAGTAGAGAGACTAGAATTGCTGTTTGTTATACTTCCATTCCCCCTCCCCACCCCGATTTTCTTGATCAGGATAGAAACTGAAATAATGAACCTATATATATATTTATTTAGAAGTAAGACTCATGATACTTCTTCCCATGCAACTTGCCTTTGCCCATATTCAATGTCTGTCTGTCTGTCTGTCTACCTACCTACCTACCTACCTATTTCACCTTGCAAATTTTTATTCCTGCAACCTCTTCAAAATACTCACAGACGAGGAGAGTTCCTCTTTTCATTTTTATTTTGTGCCAAAGAATTACAGAAATGCATTGTCATGCTGCATCATTTCAGAAAGAGCTGAAGAAGAATTAGGAAATGGCAAGTTGCAATATTGAATTAAATTCATAAAGATCTTAGGAATGGCTATATGAATTAGTTCAATAGAGATGTAAATTATAAGGCCCTGTATTGAAGGCATTACTAAAATAAGCTGACAGCTTTAGCTAAATATTCATAAATATCATTTGGGAGCCTATATTTATATTGTGCATAATAATAGATGTTCTGATGATTGAAACATTTGGTATTGTTTTCTGTTTGTTCCCCTTACTTTTGCTTTAATATAGACATATTTTTGAAGCCTGTCTTCTCATTCTGTAAAATTATTACTGATGCAAGGAACATAAATTGCACAGAAGGTAATTATCTATTTTGGGGAAGCAACTAGGCAAAATATATTGGTCACATTTTTGAAAGCATAAGTAACCTAACGAAAATGTGTTTTGGAAAATTAAAACCTGCAAGATGGCAGGATATATCCTCCTGCTTTTGTGCATGCATCAACATCACAAATCTGTACAAAGAAGTCACTGCTTGGGTTATAATATTACATCTGCCATCTTGCAGATTTTAGTATCTTTCAGATGCTGTTCTGCACAACACAAAAATATTTCTCCCTCTATTTCAACATTTACTATATTGCAGTTATATATTGCTATTTTATTCCATTGCAAATGTTCAACTGAGAGAGTTTTACTGAGATAATCAAGTCCTTTAGGAAATACTATGAACTATGATTTGCAATTCTTTTGTATATCTGACATCTTTAATCTTATATAAAGCAACAGAGCTGTGGATAGGAACCTTTAATCAGTATTATAATTTTTTTGGGCTAAACTGTACATTAAAAGGGGGGGAGTCACCAATTTCTTTTACATTCAAATTGGCATAATCTGCCAGGGCAGACTCTCCAATCCAGAACTGCACTTAATTTTTTTTTCTTGGGTCAAAACTTCATATAGAGCAGCAATTATTTAGGAATACCGTATACAAAAAGTATACCTTTGCAAAATCCATGTATGTATAAAAAAGAGAGGATTTTTGGAGAAGTTTACTTGTAGCATTTATTAGAAAAGAGTAACTAGAGGGGTCAAAAGTTATATATTGTACTGTATATGAAAATAAACGCAAACATTTCTTACTTAAATATAATTTACAAAGCACAGAACAATTAATAATTTATGAGTGTAAGACGCCCAGAGTTATGGTAAGATGGATAACCAATAAATTTTATAAATAAATAAACAAAATAATTAAATAAATAATATAGAGAGAAGAAATGAATAATATATGTGAGATATTGACATGATATAACTTTAGAAGGCTACCCCACTCCCCAGTTTTACAAATTGTTATTTATAATTATAAACTTGACTAATTTTCATGAACATGGTTGCAATAAATAGACAGAGAGAGAAAGAGCTGGATAGATATACAGAACATTAGTACATACTATATATTACGACATGTCCTTTTTATTGAAAATTAAAATATTCCTAAAGCAGGTGGAATGTTTGTCAAATATAATCTATAATTTATAATCTATAAAGTCATTCCTCTTTGTTTTACTCAGCAGAAGGGGTTATTGGCTTGTGTACTTTAAAATACTGCATTTGAGTTGAAACAACATTTAACAAAAAATCTTAGTCATGAAAAATCACCTTAGTCAAATAAGAAAAGAATGGCATGAAATGCCACTGGCTGTATTTCCTCAGAATAGCTTTAAAAACAAAACTCAACAAAAACTTGTCTTAAGTTTCCATGGGCAACCTTCTTCAGTGCCCATGTATACAGAGATCCTGGGAACATTTTAGATATCCCTTGGTTGTCCAAGGGAGACAGAATGGCAGAGGCAAATCAAACTATTGTGCATCCATTTGCCAAGCTGGCTTTCCTGCCTGTGAATACCAATGTTTGGCATCTCTACTAAAGAACACAAAAAGCAACAGTGGTATTCTCCTTTCTTACTGACAAGGCATTGAAAATATAGGTACAATTGGGGGAAAGAAACATTTCTTTCGGGAAACCTATTTTTTAATCAAATCTTTAAAAAGCAGAGCACAAGGGATACAGTGTCTGCACTTGTGGCAGATCTGTCTCATCTATAATAAACCCTCAGACAAATGATTCAAGACAAGACCTGATTCATACAAAAGACACAGCTCTTTACTGTAATTAACTCCCACTCAGGTGTCTCATCTCTTATTGGTGTGGATTCCAATTATGAAATTCTTTTAATTTTGACTTTCAAGTGTTCTAAATTCCAGTGAACTGCTATATATAGTTGCATATTGGATATTAAACATTGCTGTCCCTAGAGACCAAATGTCAATAAAATATATCAAGACTATTTGACATATACGCAAACTTTTATTTGAGAATATGGTGAATAATTGAAACCCTAATCTCAGGATTAAATTCTGATACAACCGTACTGTTTCTAAAGAAGTCTGAATCATGTAATTAAGTAAATTGAGGACTATACGGAATTTAAGCTTAAACTCTCTACAAGAATCTAAGCCACTAACAGTCAAAACAAATTGGCAGTAGATAAGAGTCAATGGAATTAAAAGTGGACTGGATTTAGATCTCTTGTGGGTACAAAGAAGCTCAAGGCTGATGATGCATTTGACCCCCTTCCTCAGGCTCAACATAGTTATTTCCTACATAATTTTCAATAATTTCATCTTGAAGTAGTAAACATAGCTATAGTAACTTTCTAATTTTACAAAGTATGTCAAATTAAAGACGTGCATATCTAAGGCTACCAACTTGGCCATTTCAGAATTCAGTTCAGAAGATCCACTGAATTATATGAGAGTTAGTATCAAGCCAATAGGCAAAAGATTATAGGATATATGTAATGCATATATAAACATGCATTTCTAAGAACTCAACTTGGAAGAGCAACAAAGATGATTAGGGGACTGGAGGCTAAAACATATGAAGAACGGTTGCAGGAACTGGGTATGTCTAGTTTAATGAAAAGAAGGACTAGAGGAGACATGAAAGCAGTGTTCCAATATCTCAGGGATTGCCACAAAGAAGAGGGAGTCAAACTATTCTCCAAAGCACCTGAGGGTATAACAAGAAGCAATGAGTAGAAACTAATCAAGGAGAGAAGCAACTTAGAACTAAGGAGAAATTTCCTGACAGTTAGAACAATTAATAAGTGGAACAACTTGCTTGCAGAAGTTGTGAAAGCTCCAATACTGGAAATTTTTAAGAAGATGCTGGATAACTATTTGTCTGAAGTAGTATAGGGTTTCCTGCCTAGGCAGGGGGTAGAAGACCTCCAAGGTCCCTTCCAACTCTGTTATCCTATCCTATCCTATCCTATCCTATCCTATCCTATCCTATCCTATCCTATCCTATCCTATCCTATCCTATCCTATCTCATAGTCCATAGCTGAGAGACTGGTATAGTACAGAAATTGTGTAATGCGTTGTTGTTTTTTTTCTATATGTTTTAGACAGATGTCCACATAAGTTGGCATTCTTTGCCTATCTGACAACATATGAATGTTGTATTCTTAATATTTTTTTATAAGTCTTCAATTGTCAGGCACAATTGAATGTAATGTTTCCTTTCACGTTTGATGCCTGCAAGATACCAGCTTCCCAATTCTCCTTTTTGACATAATTTCCATTAAGAAATACACATCTTGATTAATATTTATTAGGCGTTAAAGTGTCTGCAAATACTAAATGCATATCAGACATCACCCACAGGGTAAAAGAGCACCAGAATTGAGTTAGGTGAATATTGAATTTTTCTTTCAATATTCATATGACAAGTTGACCTTCTGAGAGGATTGTGTGATCGTAACAGAAGTTTAAACCTCCCGAGGAGCTGGTAGAAAATAATTTATTGAATGTTGCCTTTTATAACATGGAAATCTTTTCATTTTAGGCTCAAGGTCATATAAACAATTCTTGGGAAATTGTTAGGGTATAATTGTTAGGGTATAATTGTTAGGGTATAATAACCTTAAAACATTTTTCCCTTTTAGGTAGTCTTAATTTTTAATTAAAAAATAAAATTAATTCCTCTGTTTTAATCCATTTCTTGCAACCTGATAACAAGAGGTCTCTGAACCCACTGCAGTTTTGACCACTCTCAGAGCTTCAGTCATTCTTTAAGGTAGCCTTCAAAATACTCCTTGCTTTGTTTTGGTGGGAACATCCAAGATAGAGGGGGAGGGGGGAAAGACCTTTGTCAGATATCAAGGACAAGAGGAGGGCAAGAACGGGATCAGGAGAACACAGGATAACCCATGGCATCAGCATGTTTCTTGCCTTAAAATGGTTCCTCAACCTGCATTTCTATGTTTCATGAGGAAATAAAGATTGACTCTACTATGATTTTGAATCATACAGAAGAGTTCATGATATATTCCTCCAAAAAAAAAAAAAAAGTCTTTCTGAATCATGCAAAACAGTTGGCGATATATTCCTCCAAAAAATGTTTCAATAGTTTTCAGTCCAACTTGAACAAAACACTTTTAGTAAAATTGCATGAGCAAGAAACTTCATGGGCACAGCATTTCAGCCAGAAACTGACTGAATACCATTTTAAAATGTATACCACTTCTAAATGGGCAATTTCTGGCACAGCTTATTCTTAGCCTGAAACTGAAAAACGTACCATGTTTTTATCAGTATTTTATAAATTTTGTACAATTGAAGTGTCAATCATGGCACAATGGGCACACACAGTGTAAAGGACATAAATATAGGTGGAATGCTTTTATTTTTCATCCATTTTTTTCTACAAAAAAATGGAGGAAGCTTAAAATGTTGTAATCTTAAATGACAAAAGGAAGTTGCATCTAGAAAGGACTGAACACGATGAAGGGACTGTCATTTTCTCCACATATAGCTGAGATGTTGCCTGCAGAAAATGAATCAAAGATGAACGGGTTTTTTTATAAGATTGTTTGCCAAATTGTTCAGCAGAAGGCTATCTTTATTATAAACACTCACCAAAGAATAAAATGCTTTTTGTCTCCATTGGCACTTTGAGGAGGGATAGCTGTCTGCATGAACAATTCTGAGCACTAATGATTTTTCCTGCTGCATAATTCCACCAACTTTTCTCAAACTTCCATCAATCCTTGGTTACTGAAATATAAAAGGTATCCTACCCACCAAAATAGGTGGTATTTTCTGTTCCTGAGCTGCAAATCTAGTTCAAAAATTTGAAAAATAAATCATGTCCATGAGAAGTTTCAGACCTATGTTAGCTCTCCAAGAATACCTCTGCTTTGTCTGGAGTGAGTTAATTTTACTAGCTCTCATCCAAACTGTAATTATTTCAGGTGCTGGCACAATATTTCTATGATTCCACAAGAACGTATAGTGATGTGAACCTGAGAAACAAAGTGATAAATCATTTATCATATCCTTAGATGACCTCACTCAGCAATGTCATATAAATCAAAAAGAGAAATAGATCCTGAAGCTCATCAAAGCATTATGATAATCTTTCCAGTGCAACCTTCTGAAATGGAAAAATGGAAATGTGGAGAAAAAAAAAATGGAGCACAGCATCTCCAAAGCAAACCTTGGATCCCATAATCAGTTAAAAAAAAATCCAAGGAAGTTATCAGGTAATATTGCCTCCTCCTCTTGACACAACAATCATCAATCACTTTATGCCAAACCCAGGAACAGAAAACAGATTAGAATACATTAAAATAATCAGTGTGGAAACAAGCATATATTTGGCTTTCAGCAGGCAGAGAAACATTCTCTTTGTGACCTGCTGTGCAATGACAATAAAGGACCGTCTCAAGTCACATTGGCGGCCAATGATTGGCCTTTATACTCCCCCACCTCCTCCTTCTAAGACATTCCTTGTAGAATGCTGCTAAGTTAAAAAAAAAAAGGATGTGAAGTCTATACTGTTTTACTCCCATATAAGTGTGCATTTAACTGAAGTTTTGTGAACATAGTATCTCTTGTATTTGCTCTAGTTTGCAATTTCTAATCCTACCAACAATTTTTCTTTCCCACCAAAGCATCATTGTCATCAATCTTCATTTAAGCTTCTTTTTTAAGCTTAAAGTTTTATGGGTTTTAAATTTTAATTGCCTATTGGGTTTTTAAATTTATTGGACCAAAATTATTTAATTCTTTTATTAATATTTTAAATTTTGTATTGGAGTGCTTTTTATTCTTGGCTGTACACCACCCTGAGTCCACTAGGAGAAGGGCGGTATATAAATTTAATAAATAAATAAATAAATAAATAAATAAATAAATAAATAAATCAATCAATCAATCAATCAATCAATCATCATCATCATCATCATCATCATCATCATCATGACTTTTATTTAAAACGAAAAAGACATATAATCCCGTCAGAGTTTTGATGTCTTTTTTTTTTAAATGAATGCACCATCCCATTCTCTTTATTTGCAGACATTTTCAGCCTAAAATTACAGATAACTTCTTTGATGAGAGAATAATTCTATGGAAATTGGGAAATTATATTCCAGAATCACAGAAAATAATCCATTAGAAGCACATACCTGAAACCATGGCTATACAAAACGTTTGACTGCAGATAAAGAGGCCTGGGTTATATTTACTAACTGCAGATTGGCAAAACACCGGATAATGAGGCTGAAGATAATGAGGGCCATCTGTATAGTTCTAATAAAATTTCAGTACCTGAGCTGAAGGTGTACCTAGTTTAATGGAAATGATCTTACCTCCCAGGGTAGCTGACAGCAGGAAGTGGGTCCCATATTTCTTGATAAGGTTTTCTGTGATCTGTTGAAGAGTCGGCCTACGTCCTAGTAGCCTTACATTTCGGAAAAATTCAGGGGCAAGAGGCAACGGGGAGCCAAGAAAATTCTTTCTCTCAACAGCTAGGTTGTTTACCTTCCAACGGCCAAATTCCCTAGAAGGAAAGAAAAATCATTTTTAAAATGCACAGCTCAGTTTTTCTCCTTCATATGGTATACTGAGGAGGTTCACCTGTGATACTCCCTCAAACACTAAATCAGGGATGAGCAATCCAAACTCTTCAAGTTAGTTTGGATTTCAGTAAAAAGAAATTGATGTCATTTTAAATTGCTCAATCACAAGACATAGTAAGAATTAGAATTCATATTACTCAGTGGGGGGAGATACTAAACTATCTATTCCTGCATTACAGTCAACAAATAAATTGGAGGGAGACATAATTCTTATGAGAAAAAAGCACAGGCTTTTTTTTTTAAAAAAATAATGCAGTTGGTTTCTTTCATGTCATATAGTGCAACTGTCATTAACAAGCTGATTTAGTTTCCTAGTCTAAATTACTTGCATTCTGTTCAAATGATTGATTAGAATGCCTTTTATTTGTGTTATGCTTGCAAAACAAAGCTTTTCATGTCAATTTTTCCTTTTATGTCAAATTTCTGCCACGTGATTAAAAGTGGACTGAAACTTTTTCGCTCATTAAATTCCCTAATGTTCGCTTCTTTGCAGAGTAACTTGTGAAATCCATTGAATTGGAATTGCTTTAACTTTCCTTCCTTAACACTGAAAGGTAACTATATCTAATTAGCTACAGAGTAGTGTGGCCTCGTTCCAATATAACATGTGATTGCTGACTATAGAGAGGAGCAATTGAGGGCAAGGGACAAAATGTGTTCTATAATTTTGTGATGCCAATTCTGTCCCTCGCATTAGTTGTACGTGATCTTGTAATGCAAACACAAAAGGGCAGAGTTTATAGCACACTCTTATATCGCACATTTTAACATTCTGCCATCATCATGATTAGAAACAGATACCTCTATCTGTGATTAGGAGTATACATTATAACCACATAGTAAGAGAAGAGGAAATACAGAAGAAGATTGCTGCCTGGGCAAGTATGGAGATCTCACAAGGGAAAGATAATGATTCTTGCTCATATCATACATAATTCTACTTTATTCTGCTTCTGTGACCAAGCCACTCCAACATAGTTTTTGTACTGTCCATTCATTTTTGTATTTAATCCACATTTGTTCAGTCCAAATTCATTTTTGATCTTAGCCTTTTTACCACATATTTCTTAAACAACTCATTTAATTTAATTCTATAGTCCCCTGCCTTTTATTTCCATATACAAAGCAAGCACAAACATGAACAGTAATTTTCATTTCAGTTGATGCACAGTCATTCTTTGCAACAGATTGTATATTATACATAAACTTTCTGTTAGTGTTTGCATGACTTAAAATTTCTTCATCTGTTTACCCATCTTAAGATAAAATTTTATTAAGAAGTCCAAACTCCACTGGCTTCCCCCCACTTTTTTATTTTTCATTTTCCTTATCAAACAAACTGCTTTGGTCTTTGATACATTAATTTTCAAATCAATTCTTTTCATTGCATCATATAATTTATCTACTAGCTTCTGAAAGTTATTCATTTTTAATTAACAAATAATCACATTCCCAATCAATAGCCCTTTAATGCCTTCTCTAATGTTAGTTTGGACAACTAAATGGACATCACAGTTCCTTCTCTTATTCTGCATTTAATGTTGAATTATTTGCTAGGCAATTTCTTCTCACATGTATTTCCTTTCCTTCCTACAGAATTCTTACTGCATTCAGCAACCAATCTTCATCTCCATATTTGAGCAGAATGTGTTCCTTCCAATCAGTTTGACTTCTGACAGCCACCTGGATAAAACCCTGCAATTTACTTGGCATGGTTTTCAGAAGAGTTGGTGCCTAAGGCAAGACTAGAACTCATGGTCCCCAAATGTTCTAGCCTGTTGCCTTAACCACTATACCAAATTGGCTGTCTTATTTATGTAGAACAGGGGTGTCAAACTCAAGGCCTGTGGGTTGGATTTGGCCCACAAGGTGCTTAGATCCAACCTGAGGGGCTGCTCTGGAAACAGCAAAGGACTGGCCTGCAGTGCCTCTGCCAGATAAAATGTAGCTACCAGCGCTACCAGTTTGGTATCTGTGCATGCACAGAGTACATGCGCAGAGCGTTTTTGAAGATGTCTGGGCAGGTGGACAGAGCCTCTCACCACCACCACTACCAGTTTGCCTGAATCCGGGATACCACGAACAACCCACCACTGTTGCACGTGCCCCCCCAGCTCTGTTTTTGGCTGTGATGGCCTCCTGCTGCCCTCTGCCAGCAAAAACTGAGCTTGGGGCAGAGCCGCTCTGTTTTTACTGGCAGACGGTGGCAGGAGGCCATTGCAGCCAAAAACGGAGCTCAGGAGGGCCTCATGAGGCCCTTAGAGCTCTCTTTTCACTGGCAGAGGGTGACAGGAGGCTATCATGGCCAAAATTGGATCTCAGGAACCAGTTTTTGCTGGCAGAGTGCTTGGGCCATCACAGACACCCCTGGCACAAGTGATGTCAAGTTGGCCACACCCACTATGGGCATGCCCACTATTGCCATGCCTACCCTGGCCCCCAAGGTCAAACACAACCCTGATACAGCCCTCAATGAAATCAAGTTTGACATCCGTGATGTAGAACATGCCATACTTCAAGCCTATTCACTTTATTCGATACTTTTTCTAAATTGAAAGGAAAAAAAAACCTTACAATACAGGAAACTTACAATTCCTTCTGATATTAAGGCATTGCTGGATGACTTGCTGATCTGTAAAAATTGGACAATGTACCACCTACCCAGCTTAAAGCCAGATTGCATTTTCCAAATTTTGCTCATTTTCACCACTTCTTCCCTTTCATCATAATTTGGCCAAACATCTGCCCAGGCATTTTTAACACAATAACTTCACACACCCACAACTCATTTTTCAGGCCCTTTCTTGCCTCCTTTTGTACAAGGGAACAATAATACCATTATTCCAGTTATGAAACATGTTAAATAAATTGTATAGCCACTTCATAAGTAAACTATAGTCAGAATTTAATATTCCTCCATAGTTAGGCTACCTATACCAGCAGTCTCATTTTTTCCCAACATATTCACAGCAGTTAATGCTCGCTTTTCATCATTTCTTCTTAAATTGTAACACTGATAACATTCATTTTAATCCCATTCTTTGACCTATCAGTAATATTCCCATTTAAATCTCTAGACTATTCTTTTCCATGTTTCCCCATGGTTTTATTCAGAATCATTTCATCATTTCTATTGTTTAATTTCACTGACTCCACTGGAACCTCCTTGTTTAATTTACTTCACCTACTTCCAAAAGCTTTTGTAAAAAAATAATCACTGTTGCTGACCATTTTTCTTTAAATCTTAATTCTTGCCTAATCTTTTTGACTGCCTTCTTTGCAATTGTCATTATCTTTCTTATTCTTGACATATACACACACACACACACACACACACACACACACACACACACACATATTTTCTCTTCAGCCATAGCTTTTTTCATCTCATTACACTAAACATACCTGCCCTTAACATAACTCTATACATTTCTGCACCATCATTTTTCATTATTTTTAGGAGATTCTTTCCCCAGTTTTAGATTCACTTTCTATTAGCAGCTTAATTTTTCTTCTAAGACTTTCAACTCACACTTTCTCTTTCTGCACTTTCTCCACCGCCATCACCACCGCCTGACTTTTGGGTACCCTTAACACTATCAAGAAATAATGTGTCCTGCATTCACAATTACAGTTTCACTCATCAGCTTTGTGTTACTCAGTATAATTCTCTTAATGTTTATTGTAATCAGTTTATTCACTCATGCTTTTTTTCTTTTAAAAATATTCCCTGACTTAAAGAATGTGTCCAAAATCTGGGACTTGTGACTCCTGAGGGAATGCAATTTGGGAAAACTGTGGCTGATTCAGAGTTTATTACTCTGAAATTACTACTAGTTGCTGAAAACCCACTGATTCTTTTTTTAATGATAAGAGCTGTGGTGGTGCAGTGGTTAGAATGCAGTACTGCAGGCTAACTCACTGCATACTCCAAGAGTTCGATTCTGAACAGCTCAAGGTTGACTGAGCGTTCCATCCTTCCAAGGTCGGTAAAATGGGGACCCACATTGTTGGGAGTAATATGTTGACTCTGTAAACTGCTTACAGAAGGCTATAAAGCACTATGAAGCAGTACATCAGTCTAAGTGCTATTAATATTGCTATAAGAAAGAATAAGAATTTTGTTGATTTAATTTATTTACAACTTCTCAAAACTGCTAAACTAAGTTCATCCATCTCTTCTAAACAGGATTAAAAAAACACAAATTAAAAATGAAATCAGATGTGGGAGAAAAAGAATGGTGTTTCACTCAGGCGCCAAATTTCAAAATTTAATTCTTAAAATTTTTCTGATACGCTGCATATATTTAATAGAATATTTACTGCATGATCTTCCCAATGCTCTAAATACTTAACATACTGGAGGTGTCTAATACAGATAGATGACAACTGCATTTGTTCAGTCCATTTTATATAAGGACTTACCAAAATTAGAACAATTATTTATTAGTGAAATTAAAACAAATTGAGAGTAAAAATCATCAGAACCAGGAAGAAGTAAAACCAAAAGAAATATTTCATCTTCTTCTAATGAGTATATTTTATTAGGTGCTAACATTCATATATATTCTGATAGATCTTAAAATTCAGCTCCCAATCAAAGACCAAAATAATAGAATATAATAAGAAATTAGTTAAATGTGAAATAAACCTGGATTCATCCCAAAATTTTACAATTTTCTGGAAACAAATACATCATTATAGTCTTTTGCTTTGAAAAAAGCAAAAAGGGCTAATCTCAGTTATTCATCATTTAGCCTATGTGCTGTAAGTGGGAACAAAGGGTGATAATGAGGAATGTGTATGGAAATATATGGGTCTTATTTTATTTAAAAAAAACAGTCAAAAGACTAAAGGGAGAGTGCAATTATTTTCCATAATGAAAAAATGTATTCTAAATACAAACCATGATTTTCTATCTTAGCACCAATACTGTAATATCTATGGGAAAGAAAAGCTGCCTACATTTTTAGTATGCATGGCTGAATTTAAACATCTCAGAACAAAATTAGCCATTAGGAGTTCACACATATTTTTGGTCATACCATCCACTCAACCTGGTTAAGAGGGCCAACATGTTACATGAACATTATAAACAACTTAGCGCCCAGGTTGGATATCACTTTTAATCCAAAACAATCCTGGTGGTTTGTAGTTAAATTAATCTCTCTAGTCATGCAAACACTGAACAAAGAGACAACAGTGAGTTAACATTCCCTTCTGGCTAAGAACGCAGAAACAAATACTAGTTAGTGCTAATGCTATCCCAGAAGAACAGAATTTCTCTAGAGACTTCCTCTAGGTTGATCTTTCACTACCGAGTATGGTGAGTGAGATAGGGAGTGGGAGCAAGTTGCTTTTGCTATAGCTGACTGCTCCATGTTCTTCCTGATTTTCTGGAAAGGCTCACAGAGACAAATGTTTTCCTTTACTATCAAATTAGGTTAGCCATATTATTCAAACACAGCCAATATGTTTAATCTGATCCTAAATCAGTGGTGAAATTCATTTTTTTTTACTACCAGTTCTGTGAGTGTAGCTTGGTGGCAGGGGAAGGATACCGCAAAATCTCCATTCCCTCCCCACTCCTGGGGCCAGTCAGAGGTGGCATTCGACAGTTCTCTGAACTACTCAAAATTTCCGTTACCGGTTCTCCAGAACCTGTCAGAACCTGCTGGATTTTACCCCTGTCCTAAATGGTCTCCTAGAATGCCAATAAACATTGGGGCTGCTTTGATTGTGACTATTTGATTGTAATATATTTTGCTATTAGTAGGAAAAAATGGAAAAGAAAAAACAACAACTTTTTTTTTTGTAAAGCAATAACCATGAAGATTTCCAGACAAACTGAACTGTTTATTTTGTCATGACATTTAGCACATTATCTCACTATGTAGTCATATAAACTGGCATTCATAAAGGTGGCGCCACTCTTAAGATTTGGACCTTTTTACTATTTGAAGAATCTATCCATTAATGTGCTGATTGTATCATGTCAACTCATAGATCACAACAGTTGTGAAATCTGGCTCACATTCAGGAACACCAAAGATCATGAAAACTAAGTTTACTGAAAATATCAAGAGACCAGTTCATACATTAGGTTGCTAATGCAAACTGTTAATGATGCAATATTTAAATATTTTAAAAGTTGTAATGGTATGTGAGAATGACCTTGGGAGACAAGGGGAAGAGATGCTGCCCAGAGAACAATCAGATTAATGGGCGTGAGTTTGCAGCTGCAATAAAAAGAAATGGTGAGAGATTTGCACTTTCAGATATGCAAGATTCTGTTAATGTAGCCTTACAATAAAATAGAATTAGCTCATCTTGTGCTTCCTGTCTGGTTTATTTGGGAGATTGAAAGGAAAAAAAAAATCCATTTACTTAAAGGACCAGTTAAAATATTATTTTAACATCATTCTTCTTCCCCCAATCACATATGCTACTGATCACAGACCAATTTTGAAGACAGATTCAGATTTTAAACATGTCGTGGTAAATCTACACAAGCACAAATGATACATAGACATAAACATTACTACTATCAAAGCTGAATGTAAGGAGATTCAGGATTTATAGAGCAAACAACCACGACTTTTCACTAAGCATATTTAAGTTACAGGATTTTTTCCCAATAGTCATAATGGGAACTAAACAATTTATTATAGAAGAGGGCAATCAGTCATTGGTAGAGTATATCATATATAGGTAGTCCTCAACTTATGACCACAGTTGAGCCCAATATTTATGATGCTAAGTGAGAAATTTGCTAAATGAGTTTTGCCCCATTTTACGACTTTTCTTGCCACATTTGTTAAGTCAATCACTGCACTTGTTAAATTAGTAGCACAACTGTTAAGTGAATTTGGTTTAATTGTCAGAAGGTTGAAAAAGGTGATCACATGACCCGGGAACTGCAACCATCATAAATGTGAGTCAGTTGTCAAGCATCCCAATGTAAATCATGTGACCATGGGGATGCTGCAATGGTTATAAGTGTAAAAAATGGTCATATGCCACTTTTTTCACTGCCGTTGTAATTTTGAAGGGTAACTAAGCAAACTATCATACTACTCATAAAAAGGTAAAGATTCCCCTCGCACGTATGTGCTAGTCATTCCCAACTCTAGGGGGCGGTGCTCATCTCCGTTTCAAAGCCAAAGAGCTAGCGCTGTCCATGGTCATGTGACCGGCATGACTAAACGCCAAAGGCGCATGGAACTCTTTTACCTTCCCACCAAAGATGGTCCCTATTTTTCTACTTGCATTTTTTATGTGCTTTCGGACTGCTAGGTTGGCAGAAGCTAGGACAAGGAACAGGAGCTCACCCCGTTATGCGGCACTAGGGATTTGAATTGCTGAACTGCTGACGTTCCGATCGACAAACTCAGTGTCTTACCCACTGAGCCACTGCGTCCCATACTACCATGCTACCATACATACATGCCATACATATGGGTGGTCCCATACTACCCATACAATCTATCAATTATCAGTACATGAGAAGGACAGAGAAAAAAAACATCTAACATTCTGATGAGATTTCTTTGCCAAAACCCAACCCAGGGAATCTTCATGCTGTTAGGTACCAGTGGGAAAGATCTGAACCTGTCAACTCCTTTTCTACGTATATAGCTTTGGCCCTTGAATGCAGCCACACAAGAATTAATTCATACAGTAGGATAAGCTATATAGCAGGGTGCACATTCTTGGAGACCAAGATAAATATTTATCATTTGAATGCCATGCAATTTCAAAATAAAAATAAAAATGAGTAAGACTAGATCAAATCTATATGTGATGGCAACCTTTGGAGATTTCTAGGATTAGAGACTAAATATTTGCTATGGAAATTTGGTACTTCTGCTTGCTTTTATACTTTTAATGAAGCCTACTCTTGTCAATAAACAAACAAAGAATTGGGATCAATCTGGAAATGCAAATATTGATCAGGGTAAATGATAAAATGGATTGCTATAACTGAAATTAATAGATGTAAGTTTGAAATAAAAATGTATAATATGGGACAAAATTTCAGATCACCTTAAAGAAAGAAAAATTCGGGTTTTAAATGAAAAAAAATCTCTACTTTTCCTGCCAACCATTTTTCAAAACATTATAAATGATGCACAGTTATTTAAGTATATGGATCTGAAGGTGTGATGGAGTGAAAACTCTTTTGACAGTGACATAATGCTACAGCTGTGCTATTAAATATCCTTATATGGTTTATTTTAAATCTGTTTGAAATATTTTCCTGCTGTTACTGAGATCTCACTGTACACTAGACAAAGATCTTGTTGTGGAGGACAAGGAAGGAAAAGGAGAATTGTACAAGAGTTCGCTTAATTATTGAAAATTGTTATGACTGTTATAGCTGGCATAGACATTTCATTAATTGGGATGTTTTATCTGGATCATGTTACATTTGCCTAGTTATATTTCATTTCCAGCCAAGACTGGGCCAGAATGGAACAGCTATCTTCAGAACTAATCGTCCTTGTTTTTAATATTCAAAAACATCTTGTCAACAGCCTGACAACTAAGAGGCATCGTTCTTCATTAACTACTTAGGTTTACTTCTTTGATACGGCATAGAAGGAACTGTTAAGAGTTTAGTTTGTTGATTAGCCCATAGGCCATATTAAAGTGCAGACTTCCAAACACAAATTATTACTAAAATCCTATAAAAATAATTTAAGTTGGAATAAAATACAATTTAAAATGAAATTGGAATAAAATACAATAATTTAGTATATGGATAAATCAAATCAAATAATATTTCAGTATCACCCCTCTAATCTGCCCCAATCAGTCCCACATATGCTGATCTCAACCAAACCATTTTGCTGAAGTACTGTGCTATATTATATGTTGCTTTCAAATTCTGGCCACACATAAGGTAAATTGTTTTAACACAGGGTTCCCAATGGGTCATTCATTTAGTATATAATCCAAAGTACCTGTCTCTCACCCTCTTATACAGGCAACAATCAAATTGGATATGAGTGAGGTCTTCTGCCTCTGCTGCTCCACAAATGCAGAGATGAAACCAGGAGTGAAATCCAACAGGTTCTGATAGGGTCCGGAGAACCAGTGGCAGAAATTTTGAGCAGTTTGGAGAACCGGCAAATATCACTTCTAGCTGACCCCAGAGTGGGGTGGGAATGGGGATTTTGCAGTATACTTCCCCTGGAGAGGGAATGGAGATTTTGCAGTATCCTTCCCCTGCCATGTCCACCAAGCCACAGAAATGGTAGTAAAAAAAATTGGATTTCATCACTGGAGGAAACCTCAAAGCAACTGTAATAAATAAAATTTCCACTCATGCTACACAATCCAAGACTGTCATTGTACTCTTGGGTCCCCACAAACCATGAGGATTTCATGGAACTTTTTCAAACTGATTAAATTTTATTATTTGTTTATTTATAATTAATTTTTCCATTCCACTTGATTCCAAGCAATTTGCGAGACTGCCTTCTGCCGCCAATAGCCTCCCACCGGCCAGTACGCTCGCACAGAGAGGGCCTCCTCAGGGTGCCGTCGGCCAGAATGTCGGCTTGCGACCCCCAGGGGGAGAGCCTTCTCTGTGGCAGCACCCGCTCTCTGGAATGACCTACCCTCGGAGATATGCATGATATCAGACCTCCGGACTTTTCGTCGGGCCCTTAAAACCCACTTGTTTCATCTAGCTGGGCTGGCTTGATCCCATCCTCTGTTTTAAATTGGAACTGATCTTAAATTGGACTGTTTTAATTGTCGGCCGAAAATATTTAATATTTTTAACTTGTTTTAATTTTTGTATATCATGTTTTATCCTGGCTGTTCACCACCCTGAGTCTGCAAGGAGAAGGGCGGTTTATAAATTGAAACAAACAAATAAAGAAAGAAAGAAACCAGCTCATTTTACTTATAGTTATTAATAGCAAAAATTCCTGTCTCTTAGCTTTGGAGGTTTTGGGGGTGAAGGAGGGGGAAGGAGAAGGGATTAGGAGAGGGCATGCTAACATTGCACATGATTGAAATGGCATGTTAAATAAAAGAACTCATGATCCTCATGTAGGATTGGGGAAAAAAAAGATTCATGGAATTTTTTTTCCAGAATTTTAGATCTTCCACTATATTTGTTTTTCTCAGGGTTTCTATTACTTTCACTTGTCTATATTACTGGCCCACCCAGCATGAGTTCTCCTCTCTGAATTGTTTTAGGGCCCCTCATTCCCAAAACATTGTTACTGTTATTGCCATATTTTTGCAAACCTTGGAGTTTCTGGTCAACTTTTCTTGGGTGTGTTCTAACTACTGGACTGACTAATAAATGTAAAAGATTTCACTATGCTTCAGATGCTCCAAATGATAGAAAAACAAAGGTTGTGTCAAGCATACACTATACTGTTTGTGTATGTGTGTGTGGGGCATATGAATAGCAATAAATAACACCGTGCATAACTTCATTGGGTTGTCTCCTTTTTATTCCTGTAGATAATTCAAACATAAAGCAATGTAGTTTCTGTCCAGAAATAGACAGATGATTCTATTGTGGGAAGATTAAGACACTTAGGCAATTAGCAGTGCTAAGCCTCATTAGGAATAGCCTCATTATGTCTGTAAAGTGATATTAATGCTAACAAGTATCAATATTAATCAACTGCAATTCTGAGAGATTTAGGGCAGATATTGTCTGAAAAATCACTTTGTTACATGCCAATAAAGACTAGAAGGTTCTCACTAGGCTATACCAAATATACAGAAGGAAGAATTTGTACCCTCTTTCCTCCAAAGGTGTACCTATGTATGCCATCATAAGCATCAGTGGTCATCATCATCATCAATCATCCATAATTCAATGTAATCAATAAGGAATCCTGCCCAGGCTGGAGTGAAAGAGGTTGCTTTAAATTTAAAATAATAGTGATGGAGCAGCAGAGACACAGGAAACTCAAATAAGGCTGTGCAATTGAGAATAGAATATTTATTGGGAAAGGAAACATGTGGAACTCTTTGGGTATCTACATCTTAGAGTTCACTTTTTTTTCCCAAAATGGATATTTCCCTAACCATATAGGATAAGCACAAAGAGCTTGTGTGATGAGGCACATCTAATGATGAAACTGGTTGCCTGTGGTATGCTTGTCTTTAGAAAGTCTTGAACAGTAATTTTTTAAAAAAATCACTTCCTCTCTGATCATTCTGTGGAGAAGAGAAAAGAAGGAGAAAATATCCCAAGAGGTTGTTACAGAAGAGTTAATCAAATCTGAACCTGTTGGTCTAAATCAGGGGTGTGAAACTGGTGGCCAGCAGGTTGGAAACATCACGTTCAGGCCATGCGCTCCGCAAAGGTAAAAAACATTGTGATACATCACATGATGTCATATAACATGATCACATTTGACACCTCTGGTCTAAATAGTCCGCAAAGCTGAGCTCTGAGAGAAACTCTGAGCTCAGGTTTCTCTCTCAGCTGAGCTTTTGGAAGGAGAGGGAGGCAGCTTTCATTTTTCAACTGGATTAGCAGACATGAAATCCAACTCAATCTGGAGAACGTTTGAAAAATCAAAAGGAAATAACCTTCAACAATCCTTAAGAGCAGTTCTAGTGATGAATAAGGATTTTTAAAAGAACATTATGGATTGTTCTGAATTGGTTCTTTTCATCATTGTTCTACCGCTATTGTGAATTTGCATATCTATTCTAAAAGATTAGCAGAACATTAAAGCCTACAGGTGTCTTTGATATTTTTCTTTTCCCTTTCTCACATTCAATTTTCCATTAGCTCCTTAATTTTAATCTACATAATAAATAACTGATATCTTTTCTGAAATCACTTGTCTCATTCTAGAACAGCATATCCCAGAGATAAGATCAGTTCCATCCTTAGAGGCCAAATCCCTGGCTGTTTCAAAAAGCCTTTGAATGAATGAGTACAGAGCAACTTCTGCTGAAGTAGCACCAGGTGATTTTGTGAATATTAAGATAGGTGTGGCTTGTTGTTGTTAGTGAAGACGTGAAGCGAAGACGTGTCTGACCCATCGCGACCCCATGGACAATGTTCCTCCAGGCCTTCCTATCCTCTACCATCCTCTGGAGTCTATTTAAGCTCACGCCTACTGTTTCAGTGACTCCATCCAGCCACCTCATTCTCTGTCGTCCCTCAATCTTTCCCAGCATTAGGCTCTTCTTCAGTGAGTCCTTCCTTCTCATTAGGTGGCCAAAGTATTTGAGTTTCATCTTCAGGATCTGGCCTTCTAAAGAGCAGTCAGGGTTGATCTCCTCTAGGACTGACCAGTTTGATCGCCTTGCAGTCCAAGGGACTCGCAGAACCATAGTTCAAAGGCCTCAATTCTTTGGCGCTCAGCCTTTCTTATGGTCCAACTTTCACAGCCATACATTGTAACTGGTATGGCTACATGTTGGATTTTTATTATTTTTGTCAGTTAGTGGTAATGTGATTTACTAGCACACATCCTATCAGTCTAATAGTTACAAAGGGACCAGAAGGTTAAGAAGATAAGTGGCTTTCCACTTTCCTCTTCCTAAGTAAAGATGCAGATAGGAATTTTCTTTGTAAACAGTGGATGATCACCAAAAATGAATGGAATCATTGGAATGCAAAAGGAGGTATTTTGAAGGGTAACCTCTACAGAGTGCTACATGTAATGACATCTGAATGGTGCAGGTGTTTGTTTCTTGAGAGGTAGATTCATCTTATTCCCTGTCTCTTAGATTCCTTCCTAATTTGGCATACAAGGCCTTCCAAAGACTCCGTCCTTCTTAAATTATTAACATCTCTATTTACTGTATTTTTCAGAGTATAAGACACCCCCCCCCAAAAAAAAGAGGCTGAAAATTTGGGTGCATCTTATGCTCCGCATGTAGCTTTTTTTGAAGCTTTTTTCAGCTCTAGCGAGGCACTAACGAGTAAAACGATCTTCCGAGCTTTGCCTGCTCCCTCCAACTCTCAGCTGTGCTTTAGAAGCTTTTTTTCAGCCCTAATGAGGTGCTAGCGAGTGAAGCGATCTCCGTGCTTTGCCTGCTTTTCTCATTGCTGCTCCCTCTCAGCTGTGATTTAGAAACTGTTTTTTTATCCCCAAGCAGGGGATAAAAAGCACATGTGCACTCAAAACCAGCAAACTAATGTGCTGAAGCTGACCAGACTAAGGACACTAGCCAGATGAATATCTGGTAGGCAGATTTATTTATTTTTTCTTATTTTCCTCCCAAAAACTAAGCTGTGTTTTATACTCAGGTGTGTCTTATACTTTGAAAAATATGGTAATATGCAGATTTTGTGCCACTTTAGACAAGATGGCAATGGGATGCTTGATTAATCAAGGGTCACCCACTGGACCTAGCTGATTTAACAATTACCGTATTATTGTATTATTATGTAACAATATGTGTCCCGTATTCACTGTTATTTTAATAATTAATATTCCTGAAACTCCAAGGATCTAAAAAAGAAACTGATTATCTAGATTTCTTTGGCTCAGAGAATCTTGATCTCCCTGATGGCTTAACAATGGATCAGTGTGATCTTCACTCCTGGATCTGTCAAAAATGTTTTTAATGTAACTGGATACTAATGCTGAAGCACTTGAAGGAGTTAGATATGCAATGTGCTATTTTGTAATTGTTTCATTTCCATCACCTTGGGCACTACAAGAAATTGTCTTTATGAGAATTCTACTTGGACCTTTGGAAATTGTCCTGGAAAGTCACGTAAGGATTTACCTTATCTCTCTTATTATTTAATATCTTATGGCTTTTCTGTGAAGGCTCATGTGAGAGTTCAAAGCTAATTGCCATACATATGGTGATGATGTGCAACTGTACTTTATTTTGTTTTCAAATTCAGAATTGGATGTTTTTTTTACCCACAATTTGTTTCTGGGCTATCAGAATGAATATTTATTTATTTATTTATTTATTTATTTATTTATTTATTTATTTATTTATTTATTTATTTATTTATTTATTTATTTATTTATTTATTTATTTATTTATTTATTTATTTATTTATTTATTTATTTATTTATTTATTTATTTATTTATTTATTTATTTATTTATTTATTTATTTATTTATTTATTTATTTATTTAGATTTGTATACCGCCCTTCTCCTTGCGGACTCAGGGCGGTGAACAGCCAAATAAAAATAGTACACAAAAGTTAAACAATTTCTTTAAAAAAAGCATATAACTTTGGCTAAAAATTAAAACCATTAACCATTAAATATTTAAAATACCCAACCCTGTAATACAGATCTTAAAAATTCAGCGGGGTCAGGCTAGACCAGCAAGCTGAAAGAGATGAGTTTTCAGGGCCCGACGAAAAGTCCGGAGGTCAGCAATTGTTCTCAGTTTTGGAGGAAGATCGTTCCAGAGGGTAGGGGCTGCCACAGAGAAAGGCCCTCCCCCTGGGGGTCGCCAGCCGGCATTGTCTGGCTGACGGCACCCTGAGGAGACCCTCTCTGTGGGAACGCACCGGCCGGTGGGAGGCTATTGGCGGCAGAAGGCGGTCCCGTAAGTACCCTGGTCCTAAGCCATGGAGCGCTTTAAAGGTGGTCACCAACACCTTGAAACGCACCCGGAAGTCCACAGGTAGCCAGTGCAGCTTGCGCAGGAGAGGTGTCACATGGGAGCGTCCCATCGCTCCCATAATCCCCCGCGCGGCCGCATTCTGCACTAGTTGGAGCCTCCGGGTGCATCCCAAGGGGAGCCCCATGTAGAGAGCATTGCAGTAGTCCAGGCGAGAGGTGAATAGAAACAGACTCTGAACAAAATACAATAATTGCTAATTCTGGGAGTTGAAATGTATGCTTGAATTGACTAATTTATATTTCTTCTTAAGTACAGGATTCACAGATTCATAGTGTTCTCAAATCCTCTTATACTTAACATTAATGCTGATATTATATCAGTGGCAAGGAGTGGTTTTTATCAGCTAATAAAGGTGTGGGGCAAAAGAATATTTGGCAACAGTGATGCATGTATGGTAATCTGGTGGTTAAATTACATCTATGCATAGTTTGTAGGTCAACCTGGGAAATGATGCAGAAACCACAATTGGTCTAGAACACATAGGGAGTAATTATAATATATCCAAAGAATATTACATCATGAATATGCTGAAACAGCTATCCTGATTAGTAGTTGTTTTCTTGGTTCAGTTTAATGAGCATAAGAATACTTTATATAGCTTGGCTAGATTTCTTGTAGGACTGCCTACACCAGCCAACATTCTTAGAGCTTCAGTGAATCAGCTTTTATACTCACTGCCATGGATATACTTAATATATTAGCTAATTCTGTTCTTTTTATATGGCATTGATGTGGCATTGATTAGACTATGGTTTGAAATTGTAACTACCGTATTTTTTGGAGTATAGATGCACCTTCCCCACCCCCCAAAAGAGGGTGAAGATCTGGTTGTGTCTTATACTCCGAATGTAGCCCCATCCAGCTTCTCAAACAGAGGTTTCAGAGGCTGAAAAAAACATTAGAAACGAAGCCCCCAAACAAATTCAGAAGCTCTTTTTCTAAAGCTGTTTCAGAGGCAGGAAAAAAAGTTTTTTTCTGAAATGGAGTTTCAAAAGTTTCAGAGGCAGAAAAAAAAGCAAAAAAAAAAAAAAAAAAAAGCAAGGCACAGAACTCCCAATCAAGGAATCTGCTTCAAAAATTCACCTCTGGGAACAGCTGATTGGCAGTATTCCGGAAGGCCGATCCACCTGCCAATCAGCTTTTTTCTTATTTTCCTCCTCAAAAACTAAGGTATGTCTTATATGCTGAAAAATATGGTAGGTCTCTTCATTTTTTTGAATGTAATGTAGAAGGCTATCCATCCATCCATCATCCATCCCCGCCTAGATATCTAAGAAGATTTTGGAGATTGCTTGTTCAGTGTAGATGTTTCATTGCGTATGGTTATTCTCACTGTCCTACAACCACTAATAAAAGTAAGTGGCCTAGAGATTTTTAAAATAATGAAATAAAATTGCAATTAAACTGAACATTAGTGAGCTACAGATTCTTTAATTGGCTGACAATTTACTTGGACAAATTTACAATCAAGCTACAAATGGAATTTATTCTGAAAGAAACAACCAGGTAAAATAAAGAGCACAAGTTTAATTTTATTAATCCAGGGGATTTTTTTTTCTTACAAAAGAGCTCTTCATGCAAAAAGCAACCTACACGGTCAATGAAATATACGGTCCATTCCCAGAGAAGTGATTGGTTAATTTAATTACAATGCCATGAAGTTTGCTATTGATTGGGGAAGGTAGAAGGCTTCAAGAGAATTAATTGCATTTGATAATGGCTTCAGAATAAAATGAGTTTTGGAGGTAATCAACAACCGTAACATAGAGCAATATATATTTCATGAGAAGTATTTTGTAAGGTGGAAGGCACTCTTGATAAGGAATTGGGGGGGGGGGGAGTAATGATCCCTATTTAGTGAAGCACAGCATTCTAATAATACTTACTATTAAGTGAAGGAGACATTATATTTCCAGCAAACCTGCCAATACTGTAAGCATACGTTCTAACACTTAGCAATTTCTGACTACTGTTTAATGTATGCAGCAGAATAAACCTCTCTAGCCTATACACTTGTTGTAGGAACAGGACTGCAACAACTCTCCTCATCCATCAGGGCTGTCTCTTCCACTCCATTTGGAGGCTCTATAATTGAGTGGCCTCTTCATAACCTATAGAACACACAGTATTTTAACTGAGGCTGTTGTTCAGAGCTAATCTTACGAAGCATCTCACATCTGTGCTCGCTGGCTTTTCATTATCTATGAGACAGAGGGAAGAATGAACTGTGTTGCACGAAGCTATACTTCTTGTGTGTTAATGGTTCACAGATTCTGCTCTTTGCCCAGTCCACAATTACTCTGAATGCAGTTGTCTTGTGAACAAGCAGGACATTCCTAATACATATCCCTTATCTCAGACAGCATCAACAGACACAAATAAAGAGTTGTTCTTGATCATGTCCAGAGTCAGATTATCCTTGCTTTCCCCTCTTTTTGTAGATAGAAACAAGGCTTAAAAACAAGTAGTAGAACCCAAGGAGGGGCCTTTCTGAGAAATCTATGGATCGAACCTGGAGTTGAAATAAAATATTCCCCACCACCACCACCATCACCAAAAAAGCTGGAGAAAGTTCACATAAGTGAAGCAGAATAATTTTTCCTTTGGACAATTCATTTCTAGAGTTAGGGTTAAGGACGTTGAGTCCTCCAGCCTTATACTTTATCACCTCATTTTACCAATATGAATCATGAAAAAGTATAGATTAAAATATACAAATGCAGGAGGGGAAAAAAGAGAAGTAAATAGATTTGCCACCATGACAAGAGAGGTTTTCTCCTAAAATTCATGAATTTAATTTCATGCCACAAATTACTATTGAACATATTCTTACTTACGGGTATATATTTTAGAAATACATCAAATCTGGTATATATTTTAGAAATACATCAAACTGGAGTTGTCTAAATATATTTTTCTTATTTAAAATGTATATTGAACTGGGAAATATAATATTTCAGCAATGTTGTAACCACTACGAATTCATCCATTTGTAAAATCTAAAGTTAGATCAGGTCAATTAATATTAAAATTTATGGGCAATTAATTTCTCCAGGATGCCAAATCTATAGCAAATAGCCCAGCAATTCTGTTATGGTATATGTTAAATTTTAGTAGCACATTCTAAAATAATTTTAGTCTGCCAGTCTTATGCTTAACTAGACCACTTGAAGGTGTGTGTGTATGTGTGTGTGTGTAGATATACATATATAGTTTCTCAGAAGGAAAAAGGGGAATAGCCACCTGCTGTCACCAATAGCAGAAGATATTTTTCCTGCTGTGCATCTGCTGTTTTATAAGGCATTCCTGATTCAATCACTATTGGTTTCATCATTTTCTGTAATTTAAATGTTCCTTGTAACTCAAAAATGATGCACAATTCTGACAGAAGCCAAACAGCGACAAATACCTCCCTTGTTCTGACATAAATGATAGCAGCAGTAAAAAAAGGAGTGAGTGAAGGAAGATGAATATTTTGCTTCATGGAGCAAACGTGACAGCATGCCTGCTTCTACTCTGCTGATGCTAACATGCTCCTTCTCAGTTGTCTAGCCACAGCATTGACAACAACAGACTCAAAAGCAATTGCCAGGAACTCATGGCAGAATGGCTCTGCAAAACGACTGATGGCGACGGCACTTCAGTAAGCTAACACTGCATATTATTTAGTCTTGACATTTGCTAAAAAGGTTCTCTCTAACTCTGGCCAAAAGCATTAGCTTGGATGAATAGAAGCACAAAAGGTGGCAGATGTAAAGTCTGAACACGCACTTCCTGAATTCTAAATCCTTGGTTTATAAGACATAGATTTTATGCTGGAACAGCTTCCATGACACTTACAACATCCACTTCTTTTCTTTTTTTTAAAGTCAGATTATTCCAGGGAGATCAGGACTACGTGTCTGTTTGATAAATAGATTGCTCTTGTCACAAGATTTGTATGCTGTTTCATCTAAGCATTCTTCTGAGTGGTCCATTTTAAAAAAAAAAATCTATTATGACAATAACCAAAATCTGTTGAAATAAGACTAGGTTGTTCTAAAATCACAAACCCATGTATAAAATACCAAATATGCAAATAATGCAAACAACAGCAGCCCCACAGTGTCATTTATACCCAAAATGTATAATGAAAAAGATCTATTTTTACTGCATTCTTGAGGGCGGGCAACGTTGGGATTAGCTAACTTTGGAAAGATAACCTACGGTATGCCAGCAGATCAGATCTGCTTTTGGACTTCCATTCCCTTTGCACCCTATAAAGGGAGGGAAGGCAGAGTCTGAAACACTCTTTCCTAGTTAGAAGTCACTAAAATAACAGATTTAGTTCAAAAAGGTGGGTCTGACTTTCTTTAAAATGTGGTGATTTTGTTTTTAATTGCTAGTTACACCCAATGACATTAAGTATCCATGTAAACAAGAGTTGAAATACTGAGCACGGGTGAAATCCAGCAGGTTCTGAAAGGTTCTGGAGAAATGGTAGTGAAAATTTTGAGCAGTTTGGAGAATCCGCAGCAGAATTTTTGAGTAGTTCGGACAACCAACAAATACCACCTCTGGCTGGCCCCAGAGTGGGGTCGGAATGGAAATTTTGCAATATCCCTCCCCCAGGAGTGGGGATTTTGCAGTATCCTTCCCCTGCCACGCCCGCCAAGCCACACCATGCCCATCAAGCCACACCCACAGCACTGGTGGTAAAAAAAAAATTCGATTTCACCACTAGCATAGTTTATTTGTTTGTTTTTACAAGCTGCATAGCAGGATATCCTGTGGTGTACAGCCGCAGTCCACAACCCTTTCTGGATCCAGTGGCAGGGGAGGTGATGGTTTTACACATGCACAAACCTTGTGCACAAATGGAGTTTCTTGCACTCGCCCACCATTTGTGTAACTCAGTTTCCAACGGGCTGTAGCCCGGTAGCAGTCTATGGACTGGGGTTTGGGGATCTCTGGTGTACAGAAAAGTGTCCTTTACACTTGTAACACTATCAGAACCAAATAACCATATTGTATCAATTCAGATATATGTATTTGTGCTTCCTGAGGTGAAACACTCTTTAATTATTCCATAAAACCGTGTAGATTTCTGGCAAACAAGAAAATGGCATTGTATCAATTGTCAAAAGAAGATGATCTATTTTAGCCAATTAGGAAGTCATTTGGTAATTGTTCATATCTAATCTAAGCTGATATTAATATTGATCTTGTGTTGTGTATCTCACTTTCAGGGGTGAAATCCAGAAAGTTCTGACAGGTTCTGGAGAACCGGTAGTGGAAATTATGAGTAGTTTGAAGAGCCAGCAAATACCATCTCTGACTGGCCCCAGAGTGTGGTGGGAATGGAGATTTTGCAATATCCTTCCCCAGGAGTGGGGACGGAATGGGGATTTTGCAGTATCCTTCCCCTGGAGTGGGGTGGGAATGGAGTTTTTGCAGTATTCTTCTCCTGGGGTGGGATGGGAATTGAGATTTTGCAGTATCCTTCCCCTGCCATGCCACCAAGCCACACCACGCCCACCAAGCCACACCCACAGAACTGGTAGTAAAAAAAATTGGATTTCACCACTGGTAAAACTCCTGAATATTTATCCTTCAGTCTGTAGAATGAATCTACTTTTTTATGCCTTTCAACTCGAAGGATTCTTTCCATACGGATGTCTCTGCCAAAATATACCTGCCTGTCTCCCAGAGGATAGCAGGATACTAGACAAAATTTAAGACCATTGCAAAAACATCCAAACATCCAAACATTGTAATGCACATACAAATTCATCTGGGTGAATATATTCAATTTATGTATCCAGGCAGCAGGTTTAGCATAATTTGCTCCAGTCTGTGAGATAGCACAAAGCATGGCAGCCTAAATTTACTCTGTTTGCATTGCTATTATTCGTTTTGCCTTAGTTACAGTGCCAGCAGGTGACTCTGTCGTAAAAATGCTACTTAAGGTACAACATTCATCTTACATCCACCAATTGCTCCTGCTAATAAAGGCGTAGAGAGGAAGCAAACTCTGATCACTAGAGTGGCTCGTTGAATCATCTGAAAGAGGTTTTACTGTCTGTTTTAGAAAAGTCCTGGCCAACCACACTCTGTAATGATTTTGGTGCCTTTACTACTACCAGCATCTCTATATGTGTTTTTCCTAGAGTTCTTGATGCCATATTGTTTGCGATGCTGGCTTTAGAGATTGAGAAAAGCCCTCATCCCAGTGGTGAAATCCAATTTTTTTTACTACCAGTTCTGTGGATGTGGCTTGGTGGATGTGGTGTGACTTGGTCGGCATGGCTTGGTCAGCATGGCAGGGGAAGGATACTGCAAAATCACTATTCCCACCCCACTCCAGGGGAAGGATACTACAAAATACCCATTCCCTTCCCACTCCTAGGAAAAGGATATTGCAAAATCTCCATTCCCACCTCACTCTGGGGCCAGCCAGGGGTGGCATTTGCCAGTTCTCCGAACTACTCAAAATTTCTGCTACTGGTTCTCCTGACAGAACCTGTCAGAACCTGCTGGATTTCTCCCCTGCCTCATCTTCTAGAGATGTACTTATGTACTTGGCTTAGGACCAGGGTATCCACCAGTAGCCTCTCACCGACCAGTCCGTTCCCACAGAGAGGGGCTCCTCAGGGTGCCATCAGTCAAACAGTGTCAACTGGTGGCCCCCAGGGGGAGAGCCTTCTTTGTGGGGGCACCGGCCATCTGGAACGAGCTCCCCCTTGAGATAAGGAGGATACAGGACCTACATATCTTCCGCCGTGCTTTAAAAACATTCCTATTTCATCAGGCTGGTCTGGCTTAAACCTCCCCTTTATAATGGGTTTTTAAATGTTTTATATGGATGGATTTTAAATTTTTCAGCCTAATCATTTAATTTATCTGAAATATTTTTAACTTTTGTATGTTCTGTATTTTATTTGGCTGTTCACCGCCCTGAGTCCCTTCGGGGAGTAGGGCGGTATACAAATTTGATAAAATAAATAAATAAATAAATAAATAAATAAATAAATAAATGTACAAAACATTTGGTCTATCATTTTCTTTGCCAATCTTGATATTCCTAAACAAAGCCTGTTTGTAGCAATCCTTGTATGGAAATTCATTCTCATATAGCTTATTGTCATTTCCTATATACCTACGAAAAAGAAAGAAAAACATATACTGTACTTTTACAGGGAGGATACATGAGATGAGGGTATGGCTAACTGATGAGGCCTTATAAGGCCGAACCTGATCTACCTTAGTCTCCCAATGGGCAGCAAAAGATCTGTTGGCTGCCAAAAGACAAAAAACCTAGAAACTAGAGGATTGTGATTTCACTAAACTAAGGCTGCATAAAATCTTGGTTTACGTAGGAAGAACCTGGCTAAAGAGAAATACACATAAAACCTATGAAAAAGAAAGAAACACATACACACACAGCCAGAATCCTGTCTTTTTCTCTAATCAGTCTAGCTCTGTGTAAAGGAAAGTACTTTTTTTTTTTTTAATAAGAAGAAAGCCATTTAGATAAACATTAAAATTGGATCCCACAGAAACATTAATTGCAAGGGATTAGTTGATTCTGAGTCAGAGACAGAATGGGACATTATTAATAATAACTTCACTAATTCAGAACAGCATATCTACAGAAATAGAACATTCCCTATCCTCAGGATGAGTTGAGTAATTGAAAGAATAGGACTGATATGAGAATTGCAGACACATGTTCTGCTGCAAATTAACTATAATCCAGTTTATGTCAATTGAGAACTGTGCACATTATTGCAGTTCCCCCAAAAGAGAGGGAAAATTATCTACCTATCTAAAATTAGACCTATAAGCATTGGTTGTTTGGGGGGGGGGGGAGTTTGAGAATATCAGAAAAGAACTGTGTCGTCTATCAGTCTACCTTTTTATCTAACTGCACACTTTTTCTCCAGGCAAGGAGCTTGTGCTCTGCTTTCCTTTTTACAGAGGTTGGGGGGGGGGAGGGAAGCAAGCTATCAGTTTTTGAGCTGTCATGTTCAGCTTGGAAGTTTGGAATTATAAAACTCCTAGATCTTCAAATTAGGATAATAATGTGAACACTCACCACGCATGCATACAGTACTTCCTGTTTTAACAATTGCAAAGTTTATGGTGCAATGGTAATTTGATCACTACCATATCTGCTTTCCTCACTTTGCAAGCAAAGTACCTTTTAAGACTTTAATATTTCAACAAGCTGAACTGACAGAATAATGAATTTTAATGGGTATTTTAGTATTGGGGTTTTTAAAAATAGGGCCAAACCATTGAATATGTTTTAAATTGTTTTTAATTTTTGTGTTATATGTTGTTTTTAGTATGGCTGTGCACCGCCCTGAGTCCCTCGGGAGAAGGGCGGTATAAAAATTTAATAAATAAAATAAATAAATAAAAATAATTTGCTATCATTACTTTTCTAAAGTAGTAGAAGGGATCTCTATCTTCCATGAAGCAGCCAATATAGCTTCTACTGTGTTTCAATTATTTCTAGTATTTTTATTAAATATAGCTCCTACTGTATTTTTATAGCTTCTATTGTATTTCTATTGTCACACTCCACTGCAGTTATGGCATTTATAGTATTCTTGGATACTTTAAAACAGAGAACAGGTTTTCTTTGATATCCAAAATCATATATTCATTACATCAGCAGGAATTATTTTTCAGAATTTCCTATCACTATATTATTTTCCTTGAATTTAGAATCAGTTCCAAAACTGTCAAGTCAAGCCAAAGGCCTTATTTTGGTCGATGACTAGCCTAATGTCTAGCACAGAATAAATTAAAAGATGGTTAAAAATGAAATTAATAAAACAAATGAATAAAAGAGGTAAATTGAGCACAGCTACCACTGTTGAAACTTTCTTGACAGGAAAACTACTTGGAACACAAACATTAACAATACAGTGGTACCTCAACTTGCTGTTGTGGCCCGCCAGCGGCCTGTGCGGATCATGGCTGATCCCGACGACGAGGACGCTGATGTGGTGTTGTGCTAGCAGCCTGTGCAGCTGGAACTTGTGTCGGACAGCGAGGAGGCTGAAGAGGATGTGATGCCAGAGGCAAAGACTCAGCCAGGGCCTTCAGAACCTCCAGAGGCTCCTTCCAGTGAAGAGAGCAAAGTGGAGGAGCCTCTCCTCAATGCTCGGGCATGCAGGGCTGCCAAAAGGCAGGAGTGGCTACTCAGGAGGAGGAGGTCTACTCGAGAGTAGGGCTTGAGGATAATTGGCTTAGCCTTAGCCTATTTAAGTCACATGGTAGTGCTTTCTTGCTAGAAACACCGTTTCATTACTACAGAGCATCTTGGTATCTGGTTTTTTGGGCTACTTGCCAACCTTTGTCCGACTTTGTTCTTAATAATTTTGATAAGGACCCTTTTCGTGAAAACACCGTAAGTACAGCTAGACCCAGATAAATAGGAGAGTCAAGTGTTATTAATAAATCTGAATCATGTTTAATCAAGTCAAACTCTTACTAGAAAAGTTCACTCAAATCTTCATAGCTATAAAACAAAGGTTGGTAGTATTATAATAGATCCTGATTAATATCTGGCTGTAAACATGTGGCAAAAAATATGTTGAAACTGAACTTAAATCCAGTTCCAAACTGCATGTAGTCCTTGATTTAAAGCCATTTGTTGGGTGACCATTCAAAGTGACAATACTGAAAAAAGTGTCA